>JAVSBS010026823.1:40471-72520 GCA_033124195.1 Coracias cyanogaster | reverse complement strand
CTTCTCTGGAGACTTTCAAGACCCATCTGGATGCATTCCTGTGGAACCTGCCCTAGATTCTATGGTCCTGCTTGGCATGGGGGTTGGACTTGATGATCTCCAGAGGTCATTATTCTATGATTCTGTGATTCTCCCTTCATAAATCAGGGATCTGTTTTTCTTAAAGTCTGTACACAGGGGACAGTGGGTTCCTGCTGTGATGAATTCAGGCTCCAGCAGGTAATGTGGAGGCTGGCAGGGGAGTAGATGGACTATGGCAGGTCATCTGGTGCAGAGCTCTGCACAACATCTTCCCCCCTAGACCATGCCAGGATTGTGAGTGGTTGTGGTGTGAGCATCTGAGCAGCAAGCAATGCTGCAAAGTCACCCCAAGAGCAGAAGCCTGGAATCATCTGAAGGGAACCTGCAACTACATAAGATTCTGGAAGGGGGGTGAGATGGAGCAAGTCTGTGTTCTACTGTAGACATACAATTTCAGCCCACCCCTAATTTAACTTTCTTGGTTGCTTGCCCTTTCCACTGGGATGATGGTTAACAACTTTAAAAAATGTCCCCATCAGATTTTTTCTCCTCCAATGTTTGCTTGAGTGCTTTGCTGTGCCCACCTTTAAAGGTGAGCAAAGGCACAGGCCACAAGGAACTGATCCATGTTGGACATCAAAGCCCTCAAGCACCATTTTCTACTTCTTGAATTGCCTGCCAGACAGGGTGTGATCAGCTGGATGACTCTCAATGCTTAAATGACTAGGGCTTAGCTGATAGTGTTACGGTGATAAGAGCAAATGGGGATTGCAAAGAAGCATCTCAGCCACACACTACTTCTCACTTTCCCATGAGCCATGGGAGCATCTCCCTGTTGCTCCTCCAAGTTGAAGCAGAAACCCTTTGCCTGGGAGCATCGGGAAGACCCAAGGAGAAGTGCTGAGCATGGGGCAAGCTCATCACAGGAGCAGCAGTTTGCATAGGTGCACACTGTGGTTTGCAGCCCCATCAACTTCACCATGGCTTCTTGTCTTGATGTGGCGCCGGAATGGCCCCCAAGTGGGGCCAGCACCATGTGTGACCTCTCCCACCTCATTCTAGACCTGCACAACCCTCTTAGACCTGGGAAGAGAAATCGCCTTGCTCTGGAGGCTCACCCCACCACCACCATCCATGCTGGGGAACTTCAAAACAGGGCTAGCCTGGGCTAACCCCAGGGTAGAAGGTGGTGTGTGGAGCACTGCCACACATATGAAGCAAGCAGTTTATATTAAAGCATGGAGAAGGGAAGGGAGAGGCTTTCAAAAAAATAGATAAATAAATATATATATTTAAAAAAACACAAGCTCACAGCAGCTTGAAATTTCCAGATCCTGCCCCCCCAACTTCTTCTGATCTGGGTTAGCGATATTTCTCAAGGATTAACAAGGAAGCCAGGAAAACTGGAGTCAAAGCTTCCCCCTCCAACCAGGCAAGTGGACGCCTAAGGGGTAGAGGAGGCAGGGGAGACATTTGAGGCCAGCAAAGGCTGCATCTGATGTGAAGGCTCCAGAAGCTGAGCACGCAAGACCCTGGCTGCAATCCAGCCCCGTACTGGGGCAGCCAGCTCGGGGGGACCTGGTCTGCCTTACGGGAACAATGATAAATAAGCCTAAAGCTTCATCTCCCATGGCAGAAGACTGATGGTTTCAGGAAGAACAAGGGGGAAGGAGGGAGATCTGCCAGTAAACTGAAAGAAAGCACCACCAGCATGTAAGGACCTCTGCTTCTGTGCTCCAAACAGCAACCTGAGCTGTAAATCTTCATCAGAGACCTTAGAGGTGGGAGTGACACAGGAGTTGACAGCCTGTGTTTTCTTTACCTGGCTCCCTCAGCTGTGTGGGTGTTTGCCTTTTATCTGGAAGGGGCCAGAAGCAGCAAGAGTCCCACACCTTTGCACCCACCACAAATGTACCATGGCCCAGTGCCCTGCTAAACTCCCACGCTCCAAGGTTCGGCTGTCCTGCTTTGCCTGCTGTGATCTTTCTGATGTTTTCCAGCCTCTGGTCTGCTAACTCCTTCCAGTCCGTCCTTCCCCCCCACATTCTCCCACCTTCTCTCCTACTTTCATAGTGTCTGCAGTCTGAACAGAGATAGGAGCTGACATCTCCATGGAAGCTCATCAGGGGGCTGTGCTGTTCTCCCTTGATCTCTGGTCAAAATGCAGGCTGAGACTTTCAAAGCTGTCTGAAAAGACCTGGGTACCTGATTCTTCTTTGCTTCATTCATGGACATTGACCTCTTGGAGTGGACCCAGGAGGCCACAAAAATTGCCAGAGGGCTAGAACACCTGTGTTATGAAGAAAGGCTGAAAGCATTGGGGTTGTTCAGCCTGAAGATAAGAAGGCTCCGAGGAGACCTTATTGTGGTCTTTCAGTACTTTGTGGGGGGGTGCTATAGGAAAGATGGGCACAGTCTTTTTAGAAGGGCCTGTTGTGACAGGACAAAGGGTGATGGTTTTAAACTGAAAGAGGGAGATTTAGACTAAATAAGGAAGAAACTTTTTACACCGCGGGTGATGAGACACTGGCCCAGGCTCCCCGTACAGGTGGTCAATGCCCCATTCCTATTAACTTCTCTCAGACAACATATCTCTTCATCCCCTTTCTCTTCCAGTCAAACTGTGGGAAATAAATTTCAGCTAAGACCACAGGAGCCTTCTAAGCATCTGTATTACCCCTGCAGTAAAATTCAACTAATGAAACAGAAGTAGGGGAATTGCATGAACATCTGTCCAAGAACATCTTGTCTTGGACAGAGATAGCTGGATCCCAACCATGGCTCTGGCATGCATAAGGTGGGCACAATAGCCCTACCATGTAAGGAGCAAAGCCCCAGGGCTTGGGCCAAGAGTCCAGCTGTAGCAGCCACAGTGTTTTACAAGGTGCATGAGAGGGAAGTGCAGAAGGCTGATCAAAAAGGCAGCAAAGGCAGGAGGTGATGACGATGGGGTTGAGTTCCTGCTCACTCCTATTACAGCTCAACTGTCCCTGTCCACAGGGTATCCACAACCGTCCCTGAAGAAAGGTGCCTACAAGCAGCCTTTGAAGGAAATGACCAAGATTCTTATAACAGTGCTGTGAGAAGTTGAGCCTGTCTTTCACACAGTAGCAGAATGGGCTGATCTCTTGGGAACCCACAGACCCCCAAAGATGCCTCTCGACACCTTCCCTGGAGAACAGCCCATGCCCCATAGCTGGAGGCAAGGCCAGCTGGGGCTGCACTCTCTCCACCATTCCCCGCCAAAGAGGCATGATTGCTAGAGCTAGAATAATTCAAAGGGAGTCTGACTTTATTTCTAAGGTTGAGCTAGTTATGTGGCATGAGGAGTCTTCAGCATCAGTTGTAGATCTCTGTCCGATATATAGTACACAGAGTCTTGCTTTCTTATGCCCACCAACACCTGTACAGCACTAAATCCTTTAGCAAAACCAGTGCTTTTTGGGTTGATGGACAACAGGGACACAATAGATCAAGAATTCAGTTTGCTAAACACAAAAAGAACCTGGAAAGATTTCAGAAGACCCCAAAACCTGATGTCCAAATCATCAGCTGAGACCCTGCTTTCACACCAGCACATCTGGAACCTGTACCCCCACCAGTGCTGGCCCCTTTCAGAGCTCTCCATCACCTTCAACAACTCACTTTTTCCAAAATTGGCGCAGACAAGGAAAGCAACCTCGCACTCTGGCAGTGCCTATCCTCCGCCTGCCAGAAGGATTTCCAGCAATCCAGCAAATGACTGGCCCACTTACTGGCTAGTGGCTGCTGTTCACTACTCGTGCCAAGGGGTTTGCATGCACTCATGTTGAGTGCGTATGCAGAGCTCCAGATGAGGCAGGACACCAACATTTCAAAGAAAGGCTTTTGTTTTGAATCAGGCCACTCGAATAGCAGATAATCTGTATGATAAGTGGGCAATGAATTTTCAGATTCTATTAATGGTTTTTTGCTTACCATAACAGCATCATGCTCTATCATCAAAGATGTTAGATGAATTAGTAGTAATGGTAATAGCAAATGCTAAGATGCTACATCACCATGCATCACTATGAAAACACAAACCACTTTGCAGGATTTTCCTTGACTTGCCTCACAGGCTGTGCAGATCCATAGGAAAGTTGCACACCAGACAAGCCTTGGGAAGTCCCAAAGGTCATCCTTTTGACCAGAAGTTGCTGCAGTATGACTGAGATGGCTGGACTTTGCAAGCTGAGCTGATCTGATTGCACGTCCAGTGCCCAAAATGCCACAGGCATGTAAGCTGCTCCACAGTTTGCCGAGCAATCTGTGTGATCGTAGCCATAATCATAATTTGCTCAGCTCCTTTTGGCCCAGGAAATGCTCCTAACACTGAAAAGCTGTTTACAGAAACCACTTCCTTCATTACCAGGCAAGAAATTTGGTAACTGCTTCCCAGTGCACAACAGCCCTACCTCAGAGCAAAGTAGAGATTAAGTCTGCATCCAATTAAAACTGGAAGGGGGCATTAAAAAAATAGCACATAATTACCTGATTTGGGCTAGCATCAAGACTCTGGGGAGGACCCAGCCAGTACCAGGGAATCTTTAGTGACCATACCCAATGGGGACTTCAGCTGGAGGCATCACAGACATAATGCTGCCTTACACCCCAGCACCATGATACTAGGTCTAGTGGATCACCAGGAATTTTTCCCTGAAGCATCGGGGGGGAAAAAAAAAAATCTTCTCCAATTGAAATGCCAATGCTTGAGAATAAGTTTAGCCAAGATGTGCAGGGGGTAAAATGTTAACCCTGACCACAGGCAGCCATTCATTCTTACAACCCCCAGTGCCTCAGTCAGTGTTTTATCACTTTTAGGAAAGATGGCAGCTCCAGGAATCTTCCGGCGTCTTATGACATTTCATTACCTCAGAGTCCGCAAACGCTTCTGTACATGCCTCATTTTCACCAGGTGACAAGTGCATTCAGGTGCACAGGAAATCCACACACTTTAGGTTAAAGGACTTAACACATGTGTGTGCAAATGCAGTTTACATCTTGTCCCCACCTGCTTTCACCTAAACCAGGGGAAAGCCTCCTGTATTTCATGTCTGCATGACCATTCTACGTCTGCATACCTATCAAATCAGCTCTTCAGAACTGCCAGCATACTATCACCTCTCCTCCTTGCTTGCATTGGGAAGAAAGGACATAGACAAGGGTGATAACAGACCCACCACAGACTTACTTCTTAGGCTTGCCCACTGCATCGTCTGCCACGTGGTATCCAGGCTTGCACTTGTAGCGACAGATGGAGCCCACATCGTGGTTCCCCTGCAGGCACCGTGGGACCAGGAGCTTGGCATTGGCTACCATGGGAGATGCATCACACTCCAGCTTGCAGTAGGCTTCAGGGAGTGACCAGAGACCATCCTCCAGGCAGGTCAGCCACTGGTTTGTTCCTGATCCCAAAAGAAGAAGTGTTGGGGTTACAGCTGACCTGGGGATGGAGTCCTGCTGAAGGAAGCCCAGAGCAACCAGCAAAGTCCTCTTGTTAGAGCAGATACTAACGCTGCCAAGGGAGGCAACAAATATGAATATCATAGACTCCATTGCATGCTTGGTCAAGTTGGAGCAGAAATTCCTTCAATGCAGATAGAAACAGGGAAGGGACAACTTCTAGGGAATGGAGAAAGGATCTTGGTTCTGCAAATCTCTCCAAAACATTCCCTTAAATTTCCCCTCTCTGGTGATGCCTAGGGATAGCATCAGTGAGCTGTGGACTTCTGGGTATGACACCTGTCTCATATTTAGATCAGCCCACCTTTATTCTCCCCAGGTAGTTTTTGCAGCTTTTCCTTACTCACCTTTACAAGCTGTGCTACATGTGCGGTGCGAGATGGGAAGTGCAGGAAGGACAGACACTAACTGGTGTGACTGGGAATTCAAACCAGCCATTATTAAAGGTTTGAGTTGAGGATTACAGCCCATCTCTCTGCTGTCCCTCTAGAGAAAAGGGCATTTGGCAGCCTCACCTAATGAGTAGCTGAAACCACACAGCTCTGGATGTGCCTGCAGTAAGTGCCCAGGACTGCATCACCCACATGGTGTGGATGATGGATGGTTCACTCAGAACTGCTGAGCAAGAAAAAAAGCTGGACTGGAGCAAATGGGACTCCTTCTACTGAGAGGTTTGGATCTTCAGGTTCCTGGTGCAGCTAGGCTACTCCACACTCTCTTCAAGCATCGCTTTCTTTTTACAGGATCACTGCTCTGCCTACAACTGCTCTCGGACCAGGGGCAAGACTATGCCTCCACTCAGCACTTGTATTCCTGGTGGGCCAGCGCTGCTGAGGGTCATCCCCTGCGCAGCCATGTCATCCTTTCCTTGCCTGTTCTTAGCATTTATTAGCCTTGAGAGCCTGCCCATAAGGATGCAAGCCTTCAGAGAGAACAAGCGTCAAGCACGTCCCTGCCTCAACAGCTCAACTGAGTCAGCTGGACCTCTAAGAGTTTACCCACACAGCTCGACAGCCTTGGCTAAGCACCACCAGCCATCATGTCAGCTGCTGGAAGCCACCCAGGGCACTCCGCTGAGGGAATGTCTTCCCACCAAGGCAAAACTCCCATTGACTTCAGCAGGAACAAGAGGCAGCTGTGAGTGAAAGATCAGATTCAAGCCCTGCCCTCAGCTGACCCACCCAAGGCAACAGGCATCAATCTGGGCAGAATTTGGGCTGTTGAGTTGTCTTTGTGCGCTACCCTCTAACTGGCTCATGCTGGAGATCTGCTGGCATCACCCCTATCATGAAATGAGACCTTAATTCCCTCCAGTCTTTGCTCCTTAGATTTAATTTTTTAAAGAGTCAATGATTTTCATACATTTCAGCTATAAATGTCTCCTTAAAACAGGGCACCCATTAAAATGATTTGTTGTATGTGATTGTTCAGAGCAAAGGCGCTGGTGGAAACTCACATAAAGTCCCAATGCTTGAAGCTGTCAAGGCAATTACCCCCCAAATCCCATCCAGCTCAACCTTGCATAGACTGGAACAGTAGCTCTCTTTCTCTGACTTGGCTTAAAAACATTCCTGTGGCTGTTGATGGAGTCGGCAGAATGAAAGCCAGGCCATGGCGTGTCTAGGGGGCTGCTGTGTGTCTGGGTGGTGAACATCTCCCAGGCTGCTCTGCAGCTGTGGGCATCAGTCTCTACGGCTTTATACAGCCCCAGGCCTCCTGAACCACAGGCTTTCCCACAGCCACCAGGCACCGAGCCACTTTTGGAGCTCTGAAGTCCTCTGTCTGTGCTGGCTGCATGCATGCTTCTTGTCTCTCCTGTCCCCATAATGCTGGAGGCTGCCAGATCTCACCAGCTATCAGAAGAAGACATCTCTACACCCTGAGGTGGATGGATAAGGGCTGCCAGCCAGGGGATGGGAGTCAGAGGGAATTATCCCCACACTGTGGTGTCTCCTCTTGAGAAATGAATGCCTACCATTTTGAGGAGTCTCTCAAGAGCCTACCTGGCTAGCAGAAGCCAAGAGAACTAGGAAATTCAAGTACCCATGCTCTATTTGAAAACCTTAGGACATGCACAGAAATGGGGCACCAAAACGCATGGTTAAATCTCTCAGCACTCCAGACCATACCTTGAAGCTTGGCTGGGTGGATGCAGGAGAAGGAGCATCTCTGCAGGTAGGTAGTCCCCTTGGGGCAGGAGAACTCAGCGTAGTACACATGGGACTGGTCAGGGACACCACAGTCAACAGGGTGACAAGTCACAGATTTGTCCCACCGTCCTGAGCTGCACATCAGCACCACCTCCTGCTGCAGGGAAAGCAAAGCTCCATCAGACCCCTGGGAGCAAGCTTTTATTTACTGGTTTGCCATCACAGCAGAAAGGGCCAACCAAGGTTTCAGGACAAGGAAATCTTTACCCTATATTTTGCTTCCCAATGTGCCCTGTCTCTCCACTCTGGACACCAAGTCATGAATCCCTTGTTCATAGGGTGACATTTGGGGTGTGAAAGCAGTCAATCGCCTTTGGGGTAACACACAAGCCACCTGCCCAAGAGACCTTCTGATGCTTGGTTTGCTTGCCTCCAAGAATCACTAGCTGCACATGCGCTGTCTCAGCGATGCCAGAGCACATTAAAGGAAAAAGAAAAAATCTCTTCAAGATACACTACAACTTCCTGAGCTACAAGTTATTCCCAGATGTGTGCTGCAATTTTCTCCCCTATGAGATCAAGTCTTACTTCAACCACTGATGGGCAGCTCTCTTGTTGATTGTTTTTCCCTAAATGCACCAACTCTCTCATGCCTCAGCCCACAGACCCCACAGAAATCAGAGGTTCGTATAACCTCATTTACAAATCCTAATTACATAGCCCCTCTTAGACAGCTGGGAGGCTGCATGAGAACCTAACCCTCAGTGGTCCCACTACTAAACATAATCAAGACATGCCATGGACTTCATCAAAATAGAGTGGTAGATGATGGTGAGCCATGAGCAAACTGGCCTAACGAAGGTGTCCCTAACCATGGCAGGGGGGCTAGACTAGATCTTTTAAAGGTCCCTTCCAACTCAACTCTTCTATGATTTCCACTCCCAGACCACTAACCCCAAGCCCAGCAGTCCTCATGTAGGGGATGCAGACCAAAGAGGTGCCTCCAAGCTGTTTCTGATGTCCCTTCACTGGTTGAGTACAACCATGCTGCTTGTACAGTCAGATGTGTGACCTCTCCTCCCAGCCAACACATTTTGATTGAACCTGGACATGGTAACTCTGAAGGGCATCACTAAATTTAAGCTTGGGACTCTTGGGTGCACAGCAGGATCACAGAGTAGGTGAACCACGTGGAGAGAAAATGCTCAGGCCATGCTATGTGCATTTTTGCCACATGCCTCAAGATGAGTAGGGTCACACAGCCATTCCAGTAACATCACTGAAGGGCTCAGGGCAGGACACTTGTAAGCCACCATCTGCTGTGACAGCCACATGGCAAAGCTCTGCCCAGACGTTTCCCATCTCTCTGCCAAAAGCAGGAAAACAGTCACTCGAGGCAGATTTATTTTGTATGTTTTCATTTCAGAGAACGGGAACATTTTATTTGCCCTGGGCATGCCTTGGCCCACAGAGCCATGAGGCTGTGTAATTAATAACCTCCCCAGAGAAGAGAGGCCAAGTGGTGCATCCCCAGCTGTCCCATTGCACTTTCTGGCACACACTTCTCCTTCAGCAAACACTGACATCTTCAGCAGAGAGAACCTGCCTGCCAGGCAGCATGAGCACTTGCAACTCTCCAAGGAGAGGAAAGTCCACCCTGCTGGTTCACACTCACACTTGGGCTGGCACAGGAACCAGCTCAGCCCCAGAGATTCCTGTTTCCCCTCCAGGAACAGCCCAAGGACAAGACATGCTGTGCTCATGACCCTGCCAAGGTGACTGCCCAGAGCCAAGACATGTCAGCTCCCATGGACACATCAATCCCAAATCTCCTGTGTCAACAGCTAAGAGCTGTACTGGCTTATGGCTTTTACGAGACATCCCCCAGTCCTCTGGAAAGCAGGACATGCTCTTCCATAGTGACATCTGCACTGCCCCACTGGCATGGGCAGTGTTAATGCAACACAACACAAAGGAAGAAAAGCTCTCCATGCTGTTGACTGCCTCTAAATATAGTTACTCTGCAATGACTTCATTTTTTCCTGAGCAACTGACTTTAAGAGAGAAAACATCCCAGGGATGTTTAACCCTCCCATCCATGCCCTTCTGGAGAACAGAAATGTCTACTTCTCTCTTTGTGGGAGCGCATCACCCTGGCTTAGGACAGCTCCTTTCAGCAGTCGGTGCTGAAGGAACAAGGTGTCTTGGTGTCACTCCAACCATCTCAGGTTGGTTAAATCTTTCTTAATTAGCACTCAGTCCAACAGGCCTTGAGGTCATCTCCACCCTGAGGTCCACTGACCTGCATGGAGCCCAGGCTCTTCCCATTGCTGGAGCGGAGGATGAAGCCCCTTTCGCAGACGATGGTGCACACCATGTGCCTTGGGCCATCAGAGGTACAGTTGAAAATAGCAGCATGAGCAAGCAGTGGCTGTGTGCAGCTTCCCGATCCTGCACAGGCACTGTGGACACAGCTATGGAGGAGAAGAGGGAAGGAGGTCACCCAGCAGGTCCCAGGACTTCATCAAGGAGAGGCTCTCTCTGGGTGGCACCTCTATGGGATGCTCAGTAGGTCACCAATACCTACAGAGATGCACCCCTATCCCGCAGCCCCAGCTTCTTCCAGGCTTGAAGTCTCCTGACAACGATGCCAGGAGTGTACTTTCTCCCAGCTCTGCCTTGGCTGGATCTTGGCCCAACCCCAGCCCACATCTTCCCACAGACTATCGTGGCCTTCCAAGCTTATGAAAGGAGGCACAGCCCAACAACACTCCTTCCAAAGTCTGTGCTGTCTGGTAGGGCTACTTTTCTGCCCAAGGGTGTGCAGACTGCCCAGAGCCTGCACACAGCCTGGCACTAAAGAGGCTGGAGGTGCTCAGTGTAGGCGGACCAAGAGAGGGAGAGGAGGGAGGTGACAGGGAGAGGGCAAGCAGACAGCATTCCAGCAATGCCACGACTCATGGCCAAGGAGGAGAAGCGGATCCTATCAAGCAGCACTCTTGAATGCACAAGGAATACAGCTATAAACAGCAGTCACGGTAGGATCTTCCTGAGAATGCTACAGCTTCTCTGGCAGCAAGGTGGTCTCTACCACATGACAATGTCTCACCTCCAACATGCTCAAATCATACTAGACACCAACAAACTTGTGGTAAGAGACCTCCTGAAACCACACTCTGCAGTGCCATAGGGAAACCCCATTAGATTCACACATTATTGCAACCACTCACACATATCCTCCCACACACACTCTGCTCACACATGTGCCTCAGACACTGGTGCTTGGGGTCAGACAGCAGACAGCAAGAGATCTGTGCTTTCCAAAGGCAACAAAGCCCAGACAGTAACACTAGGTGTTTCTCCTTTCTGGTGACTTTTGATTCCACACCTCAATTTGCCAGTGCAGAGTAAGACAAGATTTGCAGCAACAAGATGGTCAGGAAGAAAATATCTTTTTAAAGTCTCTGATGAAAGGGCAACAAGGATGTTAAACCCTGTATTAGGCATCAGAGAATCCACAGAGGATTCTCCAACTGCAAGGAGAGGTTTAGCTGGAGAAGAAACCTCTACATATATTAAAGATTCATCCATGATATGTTCTTCAAAGTATGTGCAGTCCCCACAAAACCTGGCAGCAGGGTTGCTTGAGCTTCATGTTCACACAACTACACCACAACCTGTGGTGGAAGGGGGAAGCTGAACATGCTGCAGCTGTCTCCTCCACCCCACTCTTGTCACCTTCCTACTCTGCTTTGATTGTCTGCAGCACCTCTGCTCTTCCCACAGTCCCACACAGCATTTCAAGCCTGTGCGTGTTGATGCCAGGCTCTTTGGTGTCAAGGCTATCTCAACACATACCTGTCAATCTCTACAGCCTCAACTGTGGCTACCAAGGTGAGATATAGCTAAAAGTAGGAATTACCCTCCCCTGTGCAACACTTCAACTTATAAGAGGTCCTAGAAGGCTGGCAACATGTCCCCTGTTCCTTGGAAACAAACAGCCCCCTCCTCACGACAGCAGCTTCCCACCAAGGACCAGTCATTGAGTACTGATTAGTTAAGCATCACAAATAAACCCATAGTGAAGAGGAGTGCTGGCCAGAATGCTATGGTCTCTACCAGTGAAATGCAGCCAGTAGATCAATTTCCTGGGACGGAATGAGGTCAACACATGGGGTTGACATGCCCCCTGATTATCCGGTGGCCAGGCTTTTATCTTTTACCAAGTAGTATAGGTGCTAAAGGTGACATCAGCCCTCCTGAAGCAGGGGCAGGGGTCCAGAAGCTTCAGGCAATAACTGGGGAGAGGAGGGAAGGATCAGCACCCAAACACCTCTCCTCTGTTCCTGGCTTTGCATGGGGCTGCCAACAGCTTTTGTGTACCATGTTTCACCCAGGTGAGACAGAGGTAGCCTTTGCCTCTTGTGTTCACTCAACCTCTCCAGCCAAGGACATATGGCTGGAAATCCCACAAACAACACCCAAAAAAACAAATTTCAAAATAAAAATCGGTGCCAACACAGACATTAAGGGAATGCAGAGTGCTTTTGACTCTGGGCAAGTCCACTGAATCAAAGACATGGTGGAAACCTGCAGGCCACAGCCCTGAAGGAGCCAGTGGGCACAGGAAGGGACCACAACGGAGAACAAGAAGAAAGGGGCTGTTTTTTCAATCCAGACCTGTTTATGAAGTGAGAAATGGTTTCAGGGCAGCTGCTGCAAATTCTTTCACTAGCTTATATTTCCATTTGCTTCCTTTTTAAAGAATTTGTTTTATGAGCACAGCGCTTGTCAGGTCATTAGCTTCTGAGGGCATCTGGTACCAATTGTAGCCCTCTCCCCTCCCCTCCTGCAGTCACCTTCTCCAGGCGGTTACTTTGCTCCCTGCCTGTGGCCCCAGCACATGCACATACACACACACACTCTTGTCCCCAGGTCCACCTCCCCAGGATGGTGTTGCTGTCCTAAACCTCCCTGTGTACATGTCTCTGCACAAAGGCTGAACTTCCCTTTCTAGCTTTGCTCTTGTGTCCCATTCCCTTCCTCACCAGCCACAGGCACACGAGGAGATGCAGCTAGTGCACAGCATCCCTCTGACCATAGTGCTTGGTGCTACACCAACACACCACTGCAAGAAAGTCCTTACCAGTGCAGGAATATCCTGATCCCTGGGTACCTCTGGGCACACAGATGCCATTGAACTAAATTATAGACCACATGTTGGTAAGGTGAGCTGGGAGACGAGTTCACCAAGCAGCTGTAGGCTACAGGGCAGCTGCGTGGCCACACCAGGATACCAAAACACCTAACTTCATCTGCTCATGATGTTGTGTTGAGTTAGAGTGTGCATTCATCATAGCACTGGTTCGTGGCACCCTCTGGACACATCTGGCCAGGTCACGTGCTTGGTTTGAGAAGCTCTGCTTGTGCTGGTTGAGCAATGGCACATTTTCTGGGGCACCCTTGGCATGTAGTACAATGCTCTTATTTACTAATATGTAATGAAGCACTGATCCTTTCCAGGACTACTAGGCATATATTGGTTTTCCACCAGTTTGGAAATGTAGCCAGTAATGCTTGTATAGAGTAGATTGAGAGGTGAACAAGTTTCTTGCTGTATTATTATATATGCAAGGTATTACATAGATTAGTTGTACATAAGGGATTGAGAATTATAGGTCATAATATCAAAATTTTTCTTTTGATATACACCACACATATACTTATGCACACGTTCTTTATACATATACTTTAGAAATAATTCACTTTCTCTTTGCCCCAAAAGATGACTAACTTCGCCAATCCCACAAATACCCACTATGTTTTATTTTGGAAATGATCCGAGACCTATCAACTCAAGTTCTGAGAAGCTGTTCTCATCCTACATGTAGCTTTGAAGTCTGGTGATACTATTCTAGACCTGAAGAGGGACTTGTGTCACTGAAATCTGATTTTCTCAAATATATCAGTAACCTTAAATAAAAAATAAATATATATTATCATCTTTACCCACAAAATTTGCCTTGTTCGCTTCCTTTATCATTATCAGCATCATCAAGACTATTACTGCAATACTCTGGGCCAGGACATCCTTGAGCCTGATGTACAAGTGCAGGACAAAAAAAATTAAATCAAAGTTTAAAAAGCTATGTGGCCTGGCCTCATTGTGCTCCACATGGTTTACCAGGGTTTGGGTAAAGTGATGGAATAAATCACTGTTCCCAGCTGCTGGAACAGCCTAACGAAGGCTGGATGAGGAAATGGTGCAGTTAGCCCAGTTCTGATCTCAGCATGAAGGAGCTCTTTCTCCTTTTGATGATAAATGAAATTCCTGTATCGCAGCTGCAAACTCCTGACTTTTCCTTATTTCAGATTCAGGCCATATAAGATTCAGGACGAGCCAATATTTTTTTTTTTCCCTGTGTGAAACCTCAAAAAAAAAATTCCACTTTTATCCCAGCATCTTTTGAAGCTCAAAACTAATGATTTGTCAACAGCATTTTACAAAATACGGAGGTTTTTCTACCAACCATGTCAGTACCAGTCTTCATTATTTTCTCAGCTCACCAGGTCCCATAACCCATACATCGAGGAAAGTTTCAGATCTGGAAATTTGTGAAGTTCTGCCTAGCAATGGACTCAACTGCTCTGGAATGATAAGAGCTTTGTTCTGAAATAGGAACAATTCTAAAAACTAGAGCAAAACTTTTCCTTTGGGATGGGCATGGAGCCCATGGAGTTGGTGATGCCAATGCTGGTAGAAACATATTGTTTTGTTGTGACAAACTTAAATTCTGAAAAGCTGAAATTGTGCATTTGACAGCAATTACTTCATGAAACCCAGAAAATACTGAAGGATATACCAAAGTCAAGCTAAGCTAAGCCTAATACAGTGCAGCTGCCTAAGGTATAAATCATCCTTAAATTGCTGTAGTATCTAATCAAGCTTTCAACCCAAAGATTGCTGCTAAGCTCCCTTATCATCAAGCTCCAACTCTAACAGAGGAAAATTATTATAAGTTCATCTCATGGTGCAAGTCTTTGAGGAGAGGGGGTTATAGGAGATGTTGATGAAAAGGTAAGGACTTCAGCCAAATCTCCTGAAGTTAAAAGTAGTCACTACATGTACTCTGGTGGAGTCTGGATTGTAGCCCTGAACATCAATGAGATAAAAGATGTTTACCCTGATACGGTCTAGCAAAAGAGAATAGCTAGGAAATGAGAAAAGGTGTTTTGGAAATACTTGGGAATTTCTCCCTTCAGGCATATTTCTCATGAAGGGGAAAGGTCTCACTTTTCCAGGAAATCTGATGACAACCATCCTTGTGGGAGCAGGCTACATGTACAGACCCAATGGTGGTGATGCTTCTTGATTACAATCTTTACTGAGGTTATCTCAAGAAAAGACGTTTGCTTCTGTACGTGACTCCCAAAGAAAACTGGCAAAAAAGTAACATCTCTGTGACTCATCCACTGTCATCTGCCTCCCAGGTGATCGAGAAGAAGCACCACTAAGATGTCAAATGGCCTGTTGGCCCCTCCATAGCCATAGTGGCAAAGGAAGAAAAAGAAGCAAGAGTAGATTAATCTTAACATATTTCTTGGTAGTTCCTTTCCATGTTTTTTTTGTTGTTTGTTACACCGAAATAGATTTATAGAAGCGCAGAAAGTGAGGCTGCAGATGTCGAGTCTAGTCAGCTTCCCACCCTGAAGCAGGACAGATTCTACCTTCACCATTCCTGAGAGGGGTTGGTCCAATTCCTTCCTGAAGGCAGATGGTCCACATGCTCATCATGAGGCCAGCACACAGGTAGGATTTCTCTTCCAGTGTTCCTCAAGGATGCATATTCAGCTGTCCCAAACCCACCTTTATCCATATCCAATCCCCATGGCAACACACTGTACACCTCATTTCTGCCACCTCCTATCTTGTACAGAGGAATTAATTTCTGATCCACATCCACCACCAAGACAGACATAGAAGTAGCAGAGGGATTTCAAAAGGGAACTGCAAGCAGAAGCCATAGCTGGACTGCCAGACATGCTAAAAGAGTTAAGGAGGAAAAAATATTTATCATGATGGAGAGGAGACAGCAAGAGGATCTGACCACTTTGTACAGACAAAGTTGTCTGCTGGCAGGAGTCATTTAGACCTTTCTGACAAGGATGGAGTGAAAGCAACAACTTGCATCTAGAAATCAGAGGCAACTTCTCAGCAGAGAAGGTTGTGGGATAAGAATAGCTCAGCAGGGGAGATGGTGAGCTCATCACCTCCTAGAGCCTGTAACATCAGAAAAGAGCTTTCTGAAGGATATGTTTAATTCAGTTTCTGTGAAAAATACTGGTGCCGGTATATGACACTAGGGAAGGCAGGGCAGGACAGGAGCAGGATGGCCGCAGAGGTCCACCAAGGACTCTGCAGGAAAACCTCAGGGTCAGAAGGCTTTGTGTGATTCATGTAATGTCTATACTAGTAAGAGAATAATGAATCAAGATCATGTAACACAAATCCAAAACATAGACCCATACTAGCTACCATGAAGAAAATTAACTCTACCCCAGCCAAAACCAGCATCACATCCTAAAAAAATCCCACATATAAAGCATTAAACTCAAGAAGCTGACTAAGCTGCAGAGAACAAATAGAATGGGGCAGCCTATGAAAATAATGGAACCATAGAACATTTGGGGCTGGAAGGGACCTTCAAAGGTCATCTGAGTCTAACCTCCATGCACGGAGCAAGGACATCTGCAACTAGAGCAGGTTGCTCAGACCCCTGGCCAACCTCACTTGGGATGGTTCCAGGGATGGGGCATCAACCACCTCTCTGGGCAACCTGGACCAGGGTCTCACCACCCTCAGCACAGAACATTTCTTCTTTCTGTCTAGTCTGGAATTCCTCTCTTTGCCCATCCACCTTGTTCATGATCCCTAACCATGGGGCACCTCAGGTCTGAGGGGAAAAAATGAAACACCAGCATCTTTACATTGAAATATGTAAACAACCCTGATAGTCTCTCCCTGACACCCACTTTCTATGTAAAAAGAATCCAAACCAGACTCCTCTTGATGCACCAAACTCACTTTTGGGGGAGCAGAGGAGGCCACTCACACAGGAAATCAAAACACAATGCAGACTGCATTTTGTACCACCTTTCCTGTTAACTTGCCAAGGCATTTCACAGCATACACCAACATAAAATAAAACAATAAAAATAAAACTGAGCTAAAAAAATGTAATAGAGGAAACAAACAATATTCCCCTGGTTCAGTATATAGACTGTACCAAGGAAAACAAGTGGGACCATGGCTCTGTTTTAAAAGATAAAGGATGAAAGCTGCAAAGTTTGAGTTTCCCGGGTGGAAACTCACTAAAAGTCCAATTTCTGCTTGACCTCAGAAGGTCGTGACTGGGTACAGCAAGCAACGAGGAGCCCTGAACCGCTGGCAGAGAGAAGGGGTTTGTGGCGCAGGTAGAGAGGGAGGGACACCATGTTGTTTTGGTCTGCAAGTGCTCTTCCAACCTTTGGTGCTTCAAGTGGGTCTAAAAGCAGAAGGCAACTCTTTTTTCAAGAAAAGAATGTACTTTTCTAGTGTCAAATGCCTGCTGCATACTGACCTGGAGGTGCCTGCATTTCATCAGCAAAACCACAATCTCTTTCCCTTCCCCAGCCTCCAAAGCACTTTGAGATCCTTCAAGATGAAAGATGCTACAGAAATACCAAGCAGTCACATATTTATTATTTTGGCAACTAGTGTTTCTAGACTGAAGTCAGGAAACCTCGTTGCTTTGTTGCTTTTGTTACTGCCCTTTTCTTGGGTTATTTTAGGAAAGTACATGCACGTACTGTACTGAGAGGCTGGGCACGTGTGAATGGTCCATTCTTTATAGGAATAACACAGATCTTCTGTGATCTTTTACAGTCAAATGTCTCTAAACCTCTGAAAATTTTATATTCCTGGATTTTTATAGGGGATATTTTTCCCCAGACACCACCTTTTACAAAATGGAGCATCAGCCCTTAAAAATTAGGTAATAAGGGGGGATACCTGGATGTTTCCTGACTGAACAGAGGCAAATCCTATATTGTTAGTGAGGCTATTAGAGGCTATAAGCCTACCCCCCTCAACAAGTATTCAAGCCTTTTGTCCAGAAAAGCAATACTATAAATAGCATTTCCTACTCCAGAAACTCTGGGGATCTGATTTACTCCAAGTTTTTGCTAAGGGCACATATGTAACTTGCAATTCAGCACACAGCATCTACGCCAAGGCCATGGGGAGCCCACAGGCCAGCAGCAAGAGGAGGAGGAGGAGGAGGAAAAGATGCAAAGATCCTGCTGGGTCCTTCCATGCCTATGCAAAGGGAGCTCTGCACACTTCAGTGATATGGGAACTGGCTTATGATGCAGCAATAATGAGACCTTAAGAGAAAAACATTTTTTTCTCTTTATTTGTCCCTATGCAAGCTTCTCCCCATCCATAGGTGATGCTCAGCTGTGTCCACAGTCAGTCTGTTCCTCCTTGCAGTCACTTTTGGGGGCAGGGATAAAAGCCTTCTAGCACAGAGAGCACAAAATTATTTTAAAGGATGAGCAAATGTAATTGAAAAACCACATCAGTTGGCTGGGGTCTTAGGAGCATGTGTGTACATAGCTGTAACAGCTACCAGGAGGAAATGGACCACATTTCAGGTGGACGCTGATCCTTTAATGTAAGGCTGAGCATAATATTTATATGCTGACTCACTAAGATTTATGTTTCTGTATAAATCACACATGCACTTAAAAAAAAGAAAGTATAAAGCAATCACAGGATGTTCATGGCTTCCAGAACTCTACATAAATCAGTTGTCCCCTGATCCCACCACCTTTAAACTAACACATGCATGCTTGTTCATTATCAGGGATGTTCATCCATCCAGGGCCATGAACAGAAAAATGGCAGTAGCATTTGTGATGCAATGACCACAGCCAAAGCCCTTCGCCCTTAGTGCCCTAACAGCTCCAGCAAAGCTTGGACCCAAAATCAGTATTCCCAGTGATGCCATTTGACTAACTGGCTGAACTAGATCCCTGGATTGAAAACACTCGTCACTTCAGGGAGCCTGGAATCCAAAAGCAAAGCCAGACTTGGCAGGTCTGGTTGTCATCAGCCTCACTACCCCTGAGCTCCATCCTTTGGTTCTTTTTTGGGTTCACAGCTCTGCTCGGCCAAGTCTGCCTTGTTTATTTAGTCTATTTGGGATGATGGCCCTTCCCTGTCTCTTTGCCAGCATGACCCACTCAGAGAGTGGTGTCCATTCTGAAAATACTGCCTCTCATTTGCCGCTTCATGAAGACAAGCAGAAGCCTGCAAGTGCCCGACATAAATTAAATGATGTTACTACTACTATTGTTATTGTCACATTATGATGCAGGCAGTGTGAGACTTGGTGAAGAGCCTAGGATAGATGAGGAACCAGCACAGAGAGAGAAGAGCTTTGTCCCCAACACCCATAGTGTGGAGAAGACTGGAATGGATGGAGATGGAGCTTGTAAAGCACATGCTGAAGAAGCCAAGGTTTCAGCTTCAGCAGCAACCCTCAGCAAAGGGAGCTTGGTTTGCCCACCATGGAACATTCCTTTAATCCAGGTTTGCACAGAATTTACTGCCTTCCCTCCCACAGCAAGATAAGCAAATCAAGACTCATTACACTGGATTTTTCCTACAACATCTCAAAAGTTATCTGAGAATAGTCATAAAACACTGAGTTTTGAGCAGATAAAAACTCCAGAAGTGAAGCACAAAGCACCAGACAAGTACTCTGGGTGCCTGTTGGGAAGTGCTCTGAGGAAACCATACCTGTAGTGCTGATGGCCGTGTCCTTCCTCATGTTGCAGGAGACAGATGGTGGGGTCAGAGGAGCCAGGTTGAGCTGAGGTCCGCAAGGCCACGGCTGCAATGCCCACGAGTGGGGAGGAGAAGTTGAGCAGCACTGAAGCAGCCTGGTGGGATGGGTTCTCCTGGTCATGGGTTATGTTGATGACAAGAGGGTTGTGCTGGCATGACAGCTCATACATCCCTGCAAGATGGTGCAAAGAAAGAAGCCACCAGCTCAGCTCCAGGGATATTTTCTCCACTTTTGATTTACCTCTTCTGCTCCCCCACCCATCCCAACAGACCAGCCTGGGAAGCAGAAGATGCTGTGAGGGGGGATAGGGGACAGCAGCACCCAATCCAGTGAGAGATGGCAGCAATGGTAGAGTCTCCTGGTATCCCTGCTGGGACAGCACAGACTGATGCCACAGACCATAGGTTGCTCACCCAAAGAGTGGTTCAGCCCATCTACATTGCTCAGCTGGACGGTGACCATTGGCTTGCGCTGGTTGCTTGGGATGGTGCCATCTGAGGCCAGGAAGACCAGGAGAGAGGTGGGCATGGCAGGTCTCTCAAAGCAGACCTGGACAGGAGGGCAAGAGAGACCCTGAGAGCATGCATACCAAATACAGCCTTTCTGATCCCATATATGCAAGAAGGACAGAAAGGGGGAGCATGGTGAGAGAGATGGAGTAGGGTTAGGAGGTCGGGACTGCAGATGTGCAGGGTAGCAAATGGGTGAGGAGAGAGACAAGGGAAGGGAGGGTGTGTGAAACACAGTCCTTTCCCTCCTAATGCCCCTTCTCCCTTTCACTAGTCTGCCCTACATTTATCAGGCCTGCCTTGCCAGAAATTTATGGCATCTTCCTAGCTTCCACATTTGCTGCATTCAGAATTGAGCAACACCTGACTGGGACCCTAGATAACCCTTTTTCACCCTCCCTTCACCAGGATCTTACTCCTACCCTACACAGTGCTGGCTGGGCAAGTGAGGTACTGAGGGAGCACAGCTATCAGCCCTGCAACCAAAATATTTCTGTTAAAAAAAACCCAAAACAATAAAACAACAGCCCCAGTAACCAGAATGCCTGTAAGCTGCCTGTCAGCCAACATGTGGAAAGATTTTTGGGGAAAAGCCCTGCATGGTAGGAGAGCCGACAGCTCTCCACTTGTCTACAGCCCCAAAGGCTATAAGAAGCAGCCAGTAAACTCATAGCATCAATCATGGCAGGGCAGATGTTCCTTGGAAGTAAGAAGATAGAAATGTTTTTCTCTCCCCGCCATCCCAGTAACACACACCCCCCCCCCCGCCCCAGTGCCAAGATGTGTTTTGACCAAGATCCACCCTATGGAGTGTTTTTGTTGAATGCCAGTGTGGAGGGAGCCCAGAAATTCAAGGCAGGAGAACAAATCCTAGCTGGTTTGGCATGGCCCAGACTGCAGGAGCAGAGGGGACAACCACTTGATTTGTGATGGCAGCCCAGCCGCAGGGTCGTTCATGCCACATCAGGCATTGCTCATGCACTGAAGCAGGAGGAAACCTTGAGCTTCAGAGCCCAGGGCTCTACCCTGGGGCTCTACCCTGCAGGGAGGTGCTCAGCAGAAAACACCCCACATGCAAGTCCCCACCACTGCCTACATGCTCCCTTGGCCAGGGCTGACTCTTATGCAGGGCTGGTCTGGCTGCAAGGAGAGGACCAGGAGGCTCAAACATTTTTATTTCATACACCACCCCTTAGTGAGACAAGTAGAGGGTGAAAGGAAAAGAAACAGGAAAGCAAGAAGGGAGCAAAGTAAAGTGAAGACAGACAAAGAAAAGTCAGCAGTGCTCATAGCCTTCTCCAAGGAGCCTCTCAGGACAGAGCTGCAGCTGGGAAGCCCCAGGAACCAGCAGATTTTAATCCAGCCACCTGCTACCCACTCCTCCGAGCATGGTTCCTTCCAGGGAGGAGAGATGGTTGGAGAAGTCAGATGAGGCTTTTCCTGGACTACAAAGCTTAAGGTGGAGGGTTTAGTCTTTCTCCTCCTACAATACATCTACCTGGAGGTAAAGGACACTGGCCCCACATTACACCAACAGCAACTGACTTGCCTAACATACTTTTTTTATTTTCAATACATATCACATGCTTGGCCACAGAAGGACATCTTAATTTTTCTCCCTCCCTCTCCCCCTTTCTGCTTAAATTTCCTGCATGTCACACATCCAGACTTGCTTAAAGTGATTTTAATTTTTCTCCTCATGGGACATGTTGGAAACTGAGGACAAAGCAAGGCCAGAGATCTGAAAATCCTAGAAATTCACAGACAGACCTGAGGTGTGTGGAGATGCTTCATTAGGTGGCACAGACACCTCTTGCCCCCAAGCTCACTAACAGCATGACCCAGCCTTTCCTTTGCTCATTGATGCCACCTCTTGAGAAACACTTGTCAGAAGCGATTCCTACCACCCAATGAGATTGGTGGAGTGGCTCTAACCCAGCTGACACAGGTGCAGCAGCTTTAAAGTGGCCATGGGAATTGGTGGCCATGAAACCCTACACACATAGGCACACGTGCATGAACAACATAATTCCCATTTGGGCAGGCATGTGTACCAGGAAAACTGTCAACAAGAAGCTGACTTTCCTAACCCAATGTGTTACCAATCAGGCAAAGTCTATTAAAAAAAGGGAAAAAAAAGAAAAAATAAAAAAGAAAAAGGGCATATATATTACTAGCCCATAAATAATTTTATGGGTAGAAAATAATAGCACTCCTAGAGAAAGCACAGAGAAGCAGTAATGAAAGTCTTTAATATAAACATCCATGGAGGAAGAGAACTGACCACAAGCTCCAATAAAACTGGAACATGCTTTAACCCCTAGTGAGAAGTGGAAAGCAAGCTTTCATCTAGGTAGGGCAGAGGGGGAGATTGCAGCTTTGTCAGTAGCCAAGGAAGAAAAGAGACATTTGTCACGTCCAAAGACTGAAGCTGGAAAGTAGGTTGTGAGCACACAGACAAGGAAGAAAGGGAAAAGTAGTCATTAAAGGCAGTTCTTTGGAGAGACCAAGGACCTCAGAGGCAATAGCCATGTTTGACTCCAATTTGATGATTCACCAAGTCATCTGAGCATCTTGGGAAGAGGTCCTCTAGACAATCTGGAGCAAAGTAGGGCAAGGTGCCCCTCAAACTTCAGGAGGAAGCAGCCAGAGCCTGGCTTTCTAGTAACACCAGGCAACAGGCACAAAACCTCTAAACTGCATCTGTGGTCAGAAAAAAATCAATGCTATAAAAATCACATTGGCCTAACTCTCAGCTCTCCCCTGTCCTGCTCCTCTGCCTGCCAGAATAGAGAGGTTTGACCCTCCAAGGTGCACTCCCAAAGGCAGCCTCCAAGCCCCCACTGGGCTTCAGGAACAGCATCTTGGGCACAGAAATGCCTCTGTCACAGCGGGAGCAGGAGGACCTGCATGCCATGGCTGGTTGCTGTGGGCTCAGGGTGCTCAGCAGCAACCTGGAGTGGAGTGCTCAGAACCCCTCAGGATGGAGGAGTATATCCAGCTACACTCTGATGCTCTTCACAGCTAGGGGAAGCAAAGGCAACTAGGACTTTAAAAACAGCTTGTGCCCACCCCTTTGTGGGTGTAACAGCACAGCTTGACTGCAGGGAAGAGTTAGGAGCAAGTTGTTTCTCAGTTTCAACACATTTCTGTGGGGTCCTGGTTTTGGACACAGCCCTTCTGGCAATCTGCCCCATGATGGGTTTGCTGTTCATAGCGGGAACGGGGAAACAACATGAGGCCCAGCCACAGGCATTTGGGGTTTGTGAAGAGTTCAGTAGGATATGAAGTCCTATCTGAGCAGTTTTTAAGACTGCTGTAGCTCCTACAGGACAGAAAAGGATGGGTCTTTGTCACCAAAGTGCTGGGCCAAAGACAAGAAAAAAACCTTCTGTGCCTGACCATGCATCCTTCCTCACTTACCTTGAGCCAAACTCCCTCATCACCCAAAGGCATCTTCTCCTCATCTGGATCCTGAGCATTGTCTTGGCTGGGAGCACAGGGAAACCAAGCAGCCAGGGAAAGGTCCTTTGGCACGTTGTGAAGGTGGGATTTACATACCTGAAAGGAAATATTTATTTCAGCCCAGAAAGAAGCATGGAAAGTGAGAGAAAGAAACAGTACCTACAAAACCTCAAGGAAGACTCAAATGTTGAGACTGATCCCAAGTTGGTTCCTAGCACAAAGACAATTAGGATGTGGGTTCCTAGGCAGGAGTGACATCTCACCACCCACACTTGTGCACAGGAGGCTTTTGCCATTTTGAGGTGCTGCAATGATGCTGCTTAAGCATCCCAGGATATCTGTGGGTCTGAGTAAGAAATGATGAGCCAAGCTGTGAGATGGTAGGTAAGACCACAACCTCCTGATTTTGGCTGGGCTGATGAGATCCAAAAGGTGTCATTTGTTTGCCTGAGTACTAGTCTTCTGGGCCACTCGATACCCTGTGGTACCCCAGGCATCAACACAGGACTGGCAGACAAAACCTGGGAGATGTGTGTCACTCTAGAGGAGCAGATATCTGAGCCAAGGCATGTAAACATGTACATCTAGGCAATTTAATCATGCTGCAGGCCTCAAAAAGATTGTTCCTTACATCAGGTCAATAGAAACATACGTAAAAAGGGCTAAATATTACCTCTCTACATATTTCTTGCCTTTCTTCAGCTTGCTAGGAAAGAACATATACACCACGTCAACACTGATCAAGCAAAATCCCATCCTAGACCTCTAGGCCCTGCTCCAAAGCCTGTATGAAAGATGGGAATTCTCCCATTGATTTTTCCTTGGCTTCAGATTAGACAGTTGGAAAGCACCACAGATGCTGATATATGCATGATTTTACCCTTTCAGACCCTGACCTTATAAGGTATTATACTGATGGGATTTTTTTCAAACCAACAGTGGGATTATTCACAAGCTCAAAGTTGTGCATTAAGCTGGTGGGGTGGTCACTGTTTAGCAAACTGCATGGTCAGGGGAGGTGCTCCCTGTCTTGATGAAACACCCCTCCATGCACCACTGTTCCTGGTCATAGGGACTACTGAAAGACAGGTATGAGAAACACCCAGGCCTTCTACTGGCTCCCTGCATAGGAATACAGTAAATCAGTGAACGCTTCCAGAGATGCTCTGAAGATTCTTGTCTTTGCCTCAGTACCCTCTTGCAGCAGTGATTTCCGTGGATTTACTGTAAGGGTTTTGCTAGAAAAGGTCGCTTTTTTGACCGTGACTTCACTCGCCTTCACAATAGGCTCTCCAGTGATCAAGGAAGCAGGGCACGACTTCACATCTTGATGGGAGGCATAGGCTTTCACTGCCCACAGATCCACGTATCCATCAGGTGTGTAGGGACCACAGTCTAGAGCACTGCTTGTCTTCTCAAATGGCTCACACACACCGTCCCCATCATGGATGTAGCACAGGCTTGGTTCTCCTGCAAGGAGACCAGGGATGACCCATTTACAAACCAGGCTCCAGGCACATATGTCTCCTCATGTCCCAGGGGGCATGTTGGTCATTTAGCCCTGGGGTTTCCCACCATGAGGGCTTGACAAGCTCCATGGCTCACCCCAGCTTCAGATCCATGTTTTGTTATGAGGTGCATCACAACCTGCTCTGAGGAGCAGTATGAATAATGTGCAGAGTTTTGACTTCTGCCTCAACAGGATGTCTCAATCCATTTAGACTCACCAACACAGTTAAAGCCTTTTTCCTTTTTACACTTCCTGGAACAGCCATCTCCATCCAGCAAGTCCCCATCATCACATTCCTCCTCCAGGCTCCTAAGAGGACAACAGCCAGACATGTTAACACCAACCTTGACTCAACACTCCTGTGTTTCTGCCCAATCATGAGTGAGGACCCCATATCTTGGTTCCATTTCCACAGAAGCAGGGAGAAGAGAAAGAACCACATGTGAAATAAGATAGGAGAGAAAACATCTTATCTTGCCAGGGATTAGGAAAAGGTTGAAAACACAGCATATGGGAGAAGGCATGACTGTACTGTGATTTTTTTTTTTTATAAGACCTGAGAAAAGAACTATGGGAGAAAATGAAGATACATACATAGAGGAAGTAGAGAACCAAGTATCAGGAAGACTTGCTGCTCGATAAAGTAATGGAGAAGGCAGCAAGTTGTGAGATGGGGCTGGTGTTGATGTCTTGATTCATACCTATTCCTTTCTGCACAGAGTTATGTAACTCAAAACACAAGAAGCAACAACAACAACAACAAAAGAGACACCACCACTTCAGACTTGTGATGCTTACCTACTTTCACCCTCCTCCAACACAAAAAATCCACTCAGTTCCACAGCTGATCCACTCAGATCCACTCAGCCCACAGTTCCACACATGGTACAAAGGAAAAAACCTTTCACAGACAAAGCTTCCTGCAAGGCCTTCCCCACAACAGCTCAGGGACAGGAAAGCCTGCCAAAAATCTCAGCTGCTCTCTGCTCGTTTCTGCTCCTTTCACTTTATATTGATATAAACAACAGAGCCTAGCGTGGTCATTTGCTCCCTCTGGACTTCAGCTAGTATGAATTAATGCTAAAGCCGTACCAGATTACATCACTTTAGCAGCTAGCCCTGCTGGAAGCATCTTTGCCTTGCTTGGTGGTGTACAATACCACAGTCCCTCCTGCACTGGCTTCAATTGTCCGCTTTCTGGACACTTACAACTGTTTTCAAAGGAAAGTGATTCTGACTAACCTGGAAGCTAAAATATGGAAATTTGTCATAACTGTCCCCAGATGGAGCAGGTGAACCATTGGAGTTTTGCAGCATAGAGGTGGTGTAACCCTTATCATCTGGGGTCTCCAAGCAGAGACCAGCTCTCTGAGGACACATCATGTAGGACTGTGCCTGCAGTGGAACCTGCTCCTGAAGGGCCACCACTGTGTGCCCTGTGTAAAAGGTTATATTGGCTAGCCCCAAAGGTAGGTCCTGTTGGGGTCAGACTCCATAACCATTCACTGAGATGGGCCAGAATCCAAGCACTGCAGTCAAACACAGATGATGTTAAGGTTGGACCCCTCATCCAGTTTCTGCTTCTCAAAAAGACCATCTCCATCTCCTTCGCACATGGCATTTTACAAAACACAAGCTCTACAGTCCAACCTGCTGGAGGGATTCAGCACAGCACTTTCAGTGAAATACCCACAGGTGGAGGACCAACCCAGTTCTTCCCTTTGGGGCAGGATGACCTGGCAGCTTAAAGAACCTCAGCTGAGAGCTTGAGTTTCTTGACTTACGTGGTCACCTTCCCATCCCCACAGTAGGGTGCTCCGTGGACATGGACAAGTGGTGGGGAAGCTTCTCCTGAGGTTGTCCCAGAGACTGCCTGCACCTGGTAGTGGTACACCTGCCCAGGTGTGACTTCCCTGCAAAAACAGAGAGGACTTGAAGAGCGAGCAGGAGGGAACAGCCCATATATCTGCAATAGATTTGCTCACCACAGCTATAGAAATCAAGTGTGTGTGCACCCATACAGTGTCACTGTTTAACATATATCTTCATATTCTAAACTGCCAGAGGCAGAGACTGTGGGAAAGGGTCTTTGCCACGTCATGCAGAGGGGCTTGCTGTTTATTTCCCTGGGGTCTGAGCTGGGGAGAAGTGGCATTAACTCCAACAATCATTTTACTGGTTGTGTTGATGGGGAAAAATGTTTCCAGTTTTAATAACCTCTTTCTAGTCAGCCCAGGCTCAGGGGTAAGGGTCATGCTAGCACAGTGGGTCTGCAACAAGCTTCCTCAATGCTGAACAGGGAATCTACTCATGGTGTTGAACATGGGTGAGGCAAGAGGGGAACCAAAACACAAGGCAAACCATCCAGAGATTCAAAAGCAGGACCCAGTTAAGTCATCAAAACTGTCCCAGCCACCCACTCAGCCTGTGATGGAGCAGCCTCATCACTCACATGTCAATGAACTGGCGGTGCATCTGTGTCGGGGCAGCAGGGGATCTGTTTGCAAACGGGGGGTCACGGAGGACTCGGTACTGGATCAGCTTGCAGGTGGAGCAGAGAGAGCTGTGGGGCATGGAGGTCAGCAGGGCCGTGTCTATCTCCATCCTCTCATCAAAGGTGTAGATTTTAACTCCAGACACCTTTTTAGGGATGTTGAGCTTGACAGTAAAGGGGACATCACAGAAGGTGTCCAGGGGGCCCAGATGGATGGACTCCCCCTGCTCTGTCAGGACTTCAATGTCAGACAAGGCCTTGGGAGAGCCTGTAGAGAGGTATGTGGTCCATAGGGTGAGAGAATCAGGGTAGACAGGGTGCAGAAAGTGCAGCTCCAGGATGCAGCCGTCCGGCTGGGGGCATGGCACCGTCATGTTCATGTGGTACAGGTGGAGCTCTGGACTCCAGGCTTGCAGGCTGGGCTCGCAGGGCTGATCCACATCTGGGGGCCCTGGGCAGGAGCAACAAGAAAGCCAATGAGAACTAGGGGACAGCTAGCTCACAGGGGTCCTAGAGGGGCAATCGTCCCTGCTGCACCCCATGAATGCTTATGCATCTCCATACTATAGCTGTACACTCATGCAGTTTTGCACTCACTACAGGCCTGTGCCAGAGCTGGTGGCATCTGCCCTAGCAGATAAGCACCACTAGTCCCCCAGCTGCTCCTGGGTACCTATGAAGCACAGGGCTTGGCAGATCTGGTGTCTCACAGCCTCCTAAAACAGGGATGATGGCATCCAAGCTGCAGCTGATTGCAGTACCAAGCTCTAGAGACAGCCTGGACACAGCTGACGTGTCCATCACATGGACAAATTCTCATGGACACAGAAGGCTTTCCAAGGGCACCTGAATGCCGAGTCCCTGTGAATCCATAGGACTGAAGTTTTCCACAGGCTCATGCTGGAACAGGTCACAGACAGGAAGGAGCCAGGTCCAAAGCAAGCCAGGGAAGCAGATCTGGAAGGCTGTTCTTCCACCAGGACCTCCAGGACAGTGCTCAGGCTGATCTCAGATCCCCAGCCTGCCTCCCCCAGCAGTGGATTAGTATTCAGCAAGAGAAATGTAGCATTGAGCTTTCTGTCTCAAAAAGCATCACCAGAACTCATCATCCTATAGTTGAAACACCCTTGTCTTCATCAACCACTGTGAGCATTTCTTAGGGCCCAGCACCAATTCAAAACCTGCATCTATTTAACAATAGTCTTCTAAAAACTGTAAAACTTGTCTTTTTTTTTTTCCACCAGAGCAAACATGACCCTGACAGTCATCACTATGCCCACAAGGTGGGACTCTAAACCAACATCTGGGCCTCAGCACAAGAGAATTTTTGACATCCAGCGGTTCCCCTTGCCAGTGAGGGATTACATACAACTCAGATTGCCCGGGACATGGTACACTTAGTGGGACTAAGCAAGGAGCTCCTCTTGCTCCCTTCAGACAAGGCTGCATCAAAGCCTGTGAGCACCCCTGAGGTTTTGGATGAGGTCCCAAGATGTAGGTCCTAAGACCTATTTCAATGAAAGATCCCTCCCTTTGAGTAGTATCTCTCATTAACACCTTCCCAGGCATTGACTTGGGTTAATATCATAGAGTCATAGGGGTTGGAAGGGACCTCTGGAGATCATCTAGTCCAACCCCCCTGCCAGAGCAGGATCACCTAGAGCAAGTCACACAGGAACACGTCCAGATGGTGTTTGACCAAAGCCAGCTGGCAGTTACCAGGTATCTCCTGGGCACCTAGAACTCCTTCTTTCACTAAAGAGCCTCTCCAAAGAGGAGACATCATCTCACTCCCTAAAACAAAAAAAAAAGCTTATTTTTCTTTTCTCAACAAGATCTCATCTCTGTCCAGAGACAGCTGGGGAAGGGAGAGGTGTTTACCTTCTGCTTCTTCTGGGGTCCAGTAGCCAGAGGAATCACAGACCCGAGGGGAAGAGGCCTGGTGCACATACTGATGGAAGGTGCCATCCTCCGCACAGTCATCACATAGTATGTCCTGATCCCTGCAGAGAGAAGACAAAGGCATTGACATGTCCAGTCACCATTGGTTAATTTTCCATCCACATTCGTCCATACAGGATCAGATAGGAAGCTGGAAAAGCAGAGCTAAGCTCTCGAGAAGCCCCATCGCATATCATCTTGCTTGGAATAAGCTTTGTCAAAGACAAGAGAGTAGGAGCAACTGTGGGACAAGCTGGGTTTAACCTCTCCTCTTCTAGGCTAGTCTTGAATGAGCCATTGAATGGCCTGTTCCCTACCCATGAAGTGGAGCTAACAGATTTCATGCTTCCCATGGCAATGCCTCAGCAGTTGAGTAGCACTTGGGTCCATCTCTGCCAAACCCCAGTCAGGTTTTGGCTTTCATCACTACTGTAACATGAAATAGTCACAACAGTGTCAATTGAAGGGGATCCCACTGTGCTCTCCAGGAAAGAAAAAGGCACTTTTCTGTGATAAAGGGCCAGTCTCCGCCCCTTTGCTTGACCAGTTAATCTCAGTAGATGCAGTACGCCCACCCTGGACCAGCTCTTGAGCCAGTTATGAACAAGAGCTGGAGACGGATCCAAAGACTCAGCACTTGCCTGCTAAGACCCATGTTTTCCTGCTCCCAGATCACTCCATTCCCCATCAAAACAGTTTGCCTGGATGACCTGGGGCTTCCCAGCATCCAAAGATTCTCATGCCTGGGGGGTAAGAGGCACATGCTCTTATCCCTAGGCAAAAGGCCCATTGTGGAGAGCACCAATTCTTTGAAAAGGCAGCAAACACCAATCCAAGAGTGTTCCAGCTGCCCTCAAACAGCACTTTTCTCTTAATTACAAGAAAGCCAGCTTTGTGAAGCAGCTTTAAAACAAGTTCAAGAACTCTTTAACATGCACTTATGGTCCCATAATAAAAGAATAGACCTAAAACCTGGTGGAACTGAAAACATTTTAGTAAGATGGGCTGCTGAACAGAGGCATTGGTGGCGTATGCAGGTTCTGGTGACTCTCCGGTGCTGGGGAGAAGACAGACCTGGCACTCAGGGCCATGCACTGCTCACCAGCCAAACAACTCTGGTTCCTCAGCATCGTTTCTCTGGCTTGAAAAGTTTCCTGACTTAGCCCCAGTTAGTTACACCATAAGTTCATGACAGTGCTGGGAACGAAACCCAGCTCTTGTGGTTTGACTTCCCTGCCTTAACCACAATGCTGCATTTCCTCCTGGTAAATAGCTATTTTATACAATAAGTGCTAAATGAAGCTCATTTTTCATTCTGTGATTGCACTCTGGGGTTTAAGAATTGGCATTGCCTCCTGTCGTCTTCGGCTTTCCCTCCCAGCACCCTGACAGCAGACAGCTTGCGGGACAGCTCACGTGCCAGGGGGGCAATCACAGCAGCCCAGATCTTGTGTCCAAGGGTTCTGGTGGAGATTATAAAGGGCAAGAGGGGAGGAAGGGGTTCTGCACCGTAGAGGATCCCTTGTCCCTTCTAGCAGGCTCCTCTGCAAGCCCATGACCATCACAACAGCAGACCCCTTACCTCTCATGGATGACACCACTGATGGGAGGCAGCCAGTAGATACTAAGGGAGTCCCGTGTCTGCCCCGTTACCATGGGAGGGATCGGGATGGGTGTGGGCTTCTTGCTTTGGCTCCAGCGCTGGTACACCAGGTCCAGGTAGCAATGCATCCGGGCCACTTGGTTGGGGGTGAAGGTGTTGGTGCATTCATCATCTGGGGGAAGAAAGGCCAGGCTTAAGGTGGCAGGGAGTGGCTGGCAGTGCATGACAATATGCACCCCTCCTGATCTCCAAACCCTGTTTTGGGGACCTTTGGGAAGACCTGGAAGACACCAGCATGTGGTGGCTCTCCTGCAAGGACTCTGGTGTCGTGTGTCCCCAAAGCCACAAGATGGCACTGCCTCAGCAGCTCCACAGCCCTGCACTTGCTCAACACCAGCTCCCACCAGCTCTAATGCCTGGGCAGTGCCACCATCTTCATGGGACCCCCCATGTGTCAGCAGAGGGGCACAGAATTGTCCTTCAGGCTTTGGTCCTCCTGGGCTGCCAGAAGGGACACCAGTCCTCTGTGATATGCCTTTGGAAACCAGGCCTGAAGGGCTCAGCTCAAAGATCCAAAATTATAGAAGCAGTAATAATAGTATTACTAATAAATAACAGTAGTAATAAAATTGCTTCAGGACTGGAGACCAAAGGCACACCACCACGCAGACAAGAACTGCCCTGATGCATGTCCAGTGACAGACTGGCAGGGAGGTAAGGATGGAAATGTCCTGCAGCAAGAGAGGGGCCAAGAAGCTACTGCAAGCACAGGCTGCAGCCTGTTGCATCCCAACGCACCAGGGGGGACCACAACAGTTAAGGAATAAGGGAAGGGACTATTGTTGGAGGTGAAAGGGAGAGAAACTCAAGTTTCTAGAGGAGGTGACCCCTTAAAATTTCTAAGGACTATTACTCGGTACCTGTGTAACTCATGTAGTTGTTGAAGGGTGTTCCCATAAAGTGTGTCTGGCCACAGGT
>JAVSBS010026823.1:20169-36404 GCA_033124195.1 Coracias cyanogaster | reverse complement strand
GGTGTAGACCCCACTTCAGCTTCACTCACACATCCTTTGGAAGCTCCCAGTCCCAGGACATTGCCCTGCTTCTATCCTTGATCAATGGCAATGCTGAAGGACCCTGGTTCAAGCTAGCCCTTAAGAAATCATCCTGTTGTAGAGAACACATGCTCAAGCAAGTGTAGGATCTTTAAACAGCAAACCACAAAGCTCAACCTGTATCACAGGGCCAGACTTCTCCAAACACTGAGTCACAGCAATTAATGGAACAAATGCATGACAGTTAGTCAGACAGGAAGATGGCTGTTGCTTAAGGTACCTTTGATGGAATGACTGGCCTTCCATCAGGATCCACTGACCTCAGCCAGATATATGAGCTGGCCTCAGCTTATATAACTGCAGAAAGTATTTATAACAAAATATTCACAATTCCCTTGCCTTTCAACCATGTTTACGCAAATACAGTTCACATGCAGCTACACATGAAGTTTAGAGCACCTACATTATTATATTGCTAGGGCTGTTGAGGCAAGGCTTTCCGCTGCGGAAAGTGAAACTTTTTATAGGACAGGAGTTCTTCAGCTCCTTATGTTTTGAAGTTAAAAAGACTTCTAAGTTCTCAGAAAATTCATTCCAGACTCCAAGCAGGAACTCTGAATTTGAGAGGAACTCACTGCAATTATCGTGGAAAGACTGAGACAGACAGTATGGTTAGTGGGAGCAGTGCAAAGAGATCGTCCACCTCTGCTGCTAGCCAAGGAGCTCCACAGCAGCTAAATACTGCCTATAGAGGTGTTATAGACCAGTTCAACCCCTCCAAGGCAGTAATTATCTCTTATGGTTCAATGAGCAGGATTGCTGTTGGTTGGTATTCCTACTGATCTAAAATGGTAAACCATCCCTAACCCTTCAGGAAGGCTGCTGGAACTTCAGATTTACTCAGGAAAATAGTCTGGAGGAGAGCAATAGGTCTTAAAGTCATCAGCATAGGAATGGTCACTTAATTTCTGATAGCCCAAAGCAAGCATAGGTGAAGAGAAGGGGATGAAAAACAAAGCTCACTGAAGATTTCCAGAAGGTGAAGACATCAACAGGGAAGGCGAGGAAGACGCTCTTGAAAACACTCAGAAGTGATGAGAGAAGGATTCCTAAGGTGTTCAAAGTCCAGACAGCAGTTTAAAATACATCTAGAGAAAAACTAGTGTAGAACAGTTTGGAAACGGTATGTTTAGTGAGCTTCAAAATGACAGGAAGTGTTAAAATAGAAGAAGGGAAGGCAGTTGGAAAGAAAAAGTCTCACGGTACTTCTCTTGAAAACATCTAAGCAAGTCCAGTTTGGATAGACAAAGAGAGCAAAATCTGCTTAGAGACAGACCCTTCTCTTATGTAAAGACCTGTCTCCATCCCTGGCCACTCTTATGCCCTTAAAGCTCAGGAATTTTTGTCAAACTACTACTCACTCCTCCTAAGGTTTTCCTTGCTCTTTCCTCACTGCTTTACATTCACATCTACTCAGATTCTCCAGTAGCCTCTTGTGAGAGGTTTTGTCAAAAGCCATGTATTCATGACCTGTTCAGTGCTAAGTTTCTTCTATGCTGAACAATAATATACATTGTGCATGGTATAAAACACTTGATGATGTGGTGGAGCTTACTGTTTCCAGAGAACAGAGTCTGACACCCACCCTTCCCAGCTCATTAAATCTAAAACCAAGGACAATCTTGAACCAAAGTCTTTAGTGTGTGGCAGGGACTCAAAGAAGTTCAGATCCAGCTACATACTTCACAGTTCTGGCACCAGAGCCAAGACAACACCACTCTTCCCATGAAGCTCCAACGTTAAAACCCTGATCCAACATTTCCAGATGGTGCCACCTCCTGTGTCCCTGACTGGACACAAGCTCTGAGGCCAGAGCTAAATGCAAGCTTTTGATGAAACCAGTCACCCTGATTACCCTTCCGTACAACTCCTTACAAGACATTGGGAGGAGTCTGAATAGAACACATGGGGCTGAAGCATTTGCTGTAACAAGACAATTGTCAAGCTGAGCCTTGGAAGTGATTTTTGGAAGCTGAAGGGGTATATTTCACAGAGATTTGCCTTCCTCAACAAGCAGCTGGGGTAATACACTATTGAAAAAACAGTCCTGAAACTGAGGGAGGGAAACTGGCAAAAAAGAACTTTAAAACAAGTCTTAAACAGCAGTGTAAAACTTTCAAGGTTTGAACATCACGCACTTATAAAAGCAGAAGGTCTCTGTCTGCTGTGCAGGTGTCAGGAGTAATTATTTCCAGTTACTTATTGAGAAACACTTTAGATGTTTTGACTGCAAGGTGTAAAGGGCTTTGCCAGAAAACTCCAATGTTGAAGAGGTGGAGGGAGAGGCAGGAAAATGAGAGAAAAATAAGAAAAAGCAAAAATAGGAGAAAACACACAAAACATTTACATTCTAGTGAAGCAGTTGCCATTTTAATTCCTTTGAAGCCTGCCAGGGCTGATGACCTTAAGGGTCTGCCTGGAATTCACTGAAGCCAAGGAGAACCTTGCCTCCAGCAGGTAGTAAGCCAAGTTATAAAAATATCGTTTAATTTGATAGTCATCTTCACATTTGTAGCTGGATTTGGAAGCAGCCAGTGCTTGCTGCCTGGTCAGCTCTGAAATCACTGATGCTCCTGGTTTATCTGTCATTATATGCTGCAAATTGAAGTTCACCATTTTCAGAATTCTGGAAGATAGACCTGGAAGGTCCCAAAGAAGCCATCTGTGAAACCTTTCTCCAGAGCGTGCACCTATAGTGAACCTGCAGCTCTCCCCAGGTGCTCTGTCCCACTGTCTCACTACCTTCATCATTAGAAGTTTTTTGTAACAACCTGGAAGTCATTTGTCAGGGTGTAACCCCACCACCTTATCCACACGGACACAGGGAATAGGCAGCTCCTTTCCTTACAGCAGCAGCTATTGGTACACCCAAAGCCCATTATCATGACCTTCTTATTAAACATCCTCAATGCTGAGTCAAATTGTGGCTGCCTATTATTGCTAAGTCATCAAAGAGAGAGGAAAACCAACTAGCCTGAGAGATCAAGAGTGGGAGAGCTTACTCACCCAGGTGACTAAGAGCCTCTTTATCCCATGGCCAAGTGGCAGCACCAGCCAACTCTTCTCTCACGGAGCTGGCGAAGTAAACATTGAGGAAGTGGGTGCTGTTCAGCTGCAGTGCCTCCTTCAGCTCCTTCACACTCATGTATGCCCTGCAAGGACAATGGAGGGGAGGTAGTCAGCAAAGACTTCAATGAAGCAAAGAGGAAAAGCAGGAGCCACCCGTAGATATCCTGGAAAGGGTGTAGCAGAACTGGAGATCCCATCCTCAACTCTACAAAACCAGTAGCGTTTGGTAAAGTGTGGCAAAATTCACCAAGTTTCAACAGGATGTCCAATGACACTAATTCTGCTCTGTGAGGTACAAGTTCTGCTAGTGAGGGGTTTGGGTAGTAGGCAGCCATGCAAATCTGAAGAAATTTTGCTAATTACAGTAGCTTTGTTGATGAGTCCTGCTCTTAGAGAAAGTTTTCCAGCAACAGGGACAGAAAAGACCCCAGAGAATAGGATAAAAAGAGACAAAAATGCGAGGAGAACCTGAGAGAAGAAATGCAGAGGCCATTCCTGCCAAGGAAAAGAAAACTCAAGTTTGAGGAGTCAGGGAAGCAAGTTTTTCTCAAGGTGTGAGGAGAAAAAGGAATCCGGAATTCCAGCTGGTTCCAACAAGGGTTTTCAGGTGTGGTCCCTGATACAGGTCAGGGCAAGAATATGCTTCAAACCTTATTCTTGGGAGCAAGGAGAGTTTGCCCCCAGCTGGGGCTAAGAAGTCTCTTTTCCAGCTTCGCTAGTCTGTCTGGAGAAGCTCACGACCACAGCCCTCCACTCTATCCTTTTCCCCAGGACAACCACTATGCTAGATGTGGTAGTGCATGGTAAGAAAAAGGGGTCCCTGCAGAGCACAGGCACGTAACACATCAAGAAACACATTCCCTCAGCCCCATCCATGTGTACTGTATAAGGAAGAGCATGAGCAAAAGGTATCTGAATTTGCTCCAATAAATTTTTCAGCTCTCCTCAAAACAGACCTTGGAGAAGAGTGCTGCCTGGGTCTCCCCAGCATGGACCCAACAGCAGTGCCCTCTTCACGTGAATCTGTCTCTCTGCTTATGAACCAAAAACCACTGAGAGGCGGCCTGGGATGTCGGCAGGAGCCAGGACAGGGAAGCACAGGAGTTCCTAGAGAAAGCTTAACGGGGAGAGAGGGACATCTCTGGAGATGGATCCATCAAAGGCCATGTTTAATGAGAAAAGCCTCCTGACAACACTGCTGGCTGTCTCTCCTCCCATCTCCAGAGCTGGGAATAAAAATTTGCAGGATCAGAAAAAATACAGGAATGAAGATATCCATGACATCCATCCCTAAAGGCATGAGAAGGTAATGGGCTGGGAAAGGTGCATAGGCAATAGGCATTGCAGCAGAGCAATAACACCCATGGGTAAATCTGAGTGTCCACAAAGTGATCCTTACAACAGGGCAAGTCTCTCAGCACTTGGAGAAAATACAAAAAGCAGTCAGGAAACGTAGGCTTCCCTCTCCCCTCTACGTCGTTTCTGCACAGGTCAGAGGTCTATATTGTATTCACCAGTATACAAACAGTCCCAGCAGTCATCTTTAGGGAGATCATGTCCTCAGCTGTATAAAACAATCAGGATCTAACTTAACAATAACAATAATAATACCAATAATAACAGCAGCATGATTGTAGGTCCTTGGGCTGTGTTGCAAATGCCAGGTACACTCTTAAATCAAGTGCTACCATTTCTATCATCAGTGCCATTAACCTCATGGGCTGAGATGGCATTAGGACAGGTAGCCCCAGAAGACATTGTTTCTAAGTCTTTGACTTGTCTCTAAGTTTTCAAAATCTAAGGACCCTGACCCACAGTTTGTGAAGCCATTAACTGAAGAGATTCTAAGCATAGGGAAAAAAACTCATGGAAAGGCTTCATGTGGGATGATGATGGAAACACACCACTGTGGAAATATGTCATAAGAATGACTAAACCTGCAGCATGAGGCCAACAGCAACATTAAGGTGGTGGAAAGCATGTCATTTATTCCCATGCTTCCAGGAGCAATTGGCATCTCTGAGATTCACAAAGAGATTATGAAGGGAGTGCAACCGTTTCTTTACATTGGACTAGCCATGAAAGCTCATCAGCTATATCTGAATGAGCAGCTTCTGTGAAAGTGATGTTCATTAGGGCATTCCTCACCACATGGAATTATGGAAGGAAGGACAAAAAGCTGAGCATGGGCTCAAGGGGGAAAAGCCACAGTCTCATCCAAGATGTGAAGTGAAAATGGAAACCAATGAAACATGCAAATACACTGTTTGAGATGGCAAGATCCTTAGTCAAGTTATTACACCAACAGACTTGTCTAGAAAGAGAAAGGTTGCTATAGCAAATGAAAGGGATGGAGGAAAAAGTGGAAAAAAATAAAGGAACAGGATTCCAGTAGACTAGAGGAGGATGGCTTGTGAAGCAGAGCTCAGTAAACCCGAAGGTGGCCGCTTCCCTGGATCTGAAATAGTACAGAAGTCATTGCTGACCTGGGAGGTGTCAGATAATCAGGATCTGCTGACTACCTCTTCCCTACCAGTCAGCCCCAATAGGCCATCCTGGACTGGAGACATCTCACCCACCTTCCCAGAGACAAAGCATCTCCAAAACTTTAGTCACTTTAGAAAATCTTGGCTGGACTATAGGGCAGCATTTAATGGCAGGATGAGATGACCAGCTTGTCTTCACTAGGCCCCAAGATCTCCTACCACAAAGCAGCATTCCCAGAACACTTTTCCCAGCCACATCAGCTTGCGGAGAGAAAACTCTCCCAGTCGGAAATGGCAAATTAGGAGAACATGATCTCTTCTCTGTGATGTCTCGCCTGAGCATCCCAGACATGCGCCACGCTGACGCCATCCCTTCAACCCAACAAAGAAGGGAGCAGGCCGGGAGGAATAGATAGGGAGAAGAATAAATAAACCTGAAGGACATATTTGTGGCATGACTCGGAAGGAAAAGAAGCAAAAATTTCATAGAAATAGAGCATAAAGGAGGGGGAGGGGGGAAAGAAAGTCTCCTTCAAGCATCAGAACTGCTCGGGGGACACAGACTTAAAAATAATGTTGATTCCTGACCTATGATATCTTGGAAAAATAGCCCCAAACTCATCCAGGCTGTCCAAATTCCAAGAGCTGACATCAGCCCTGTTCAGAGGGATATTCCCGCCTCCCCTTTTCTGGCAACATGATGTTTTTCTGGCTGTTGCCTGCCATTTCCTTGACACTAGCAACATTTTTTGTCAACCCGTAATTATAAATACCTGTCATTTCCTCCATTGAGAGATTGGGATGGTTCAGAGCTGTGTCAGGGACAGGGGGAGCCATCCCAGCACTGAGAGATGCTCTGATGGATGGAGAAGGAAAGGACCCCAATTTCACCCACTGCAGCACAAAAAGCACAAATATCCTCCTGCTGACATCCCCAAAGACACGACGAATACCAAAACAACTCTAGAATGGGCAACTCCAATTCCTCTCTATCCACATTTCCCACTGGCATCCTTAGCTTAGACAAGGAGCATGTAACTGGCGTCTTCATCTGTCACTTACTGCCAAGGTCATGCTCTCCCTCTTCAGTGCTTCTGTGATTTTCCCAGGGGGAAGGCAGAGGAGCCTTTGGTCTCCACAAACAGCCTAAATGACCTCTCTCTCCACTATCCCCAAATAGCTTCTCAATGCCTACAAGATCAGAGTATTCCAAACTAGATGGTACTTACAGCAGGGTGGGCACTGCAAGCCAACACACAAACAGAAGGAAGGCCAGAAGGACACACAAAGGTACAGCTCTCATCTAAGCAGAAAAAAACCCCAAACAACCCCAAAGAATGGGGCAGAGGATAGCAAAGATATAGAGAAGAGTCATCAGGTTTTCCAGATTCAAAGTAAATGTTTTTCCAAGAGCATCCAAAACTCATTGGTGAGCAGCTAGTGCATGATAATATCACCTGGACCTAGGGAATATTTGTAAACCCAGGAGACTGGAGCCTGCAAGAAGAATGTAGGCAACAGCAGAGAGAGATTAGGGATGGGAGGGCTATGGATTATCATTATTAGACATGAGCGTGGGCATGAAGACCATCTGAAATGATGGTATTTGAGGGAGCCAGTCCAGATACGAGGGCCTCCCTCCTGACTGTGCTGACCTGTGATACTGTTGATTTAAAGTTCTGCTGAATGACACTAGCTGACAATCTCTCTCTAAGGCAGGCTTAGGTACCATGCTGCATGCTGGTTTACTTGTGGAACTCATAGTTAGCAGAGAGCAAGATGGGGAAGAAGCCCAGACCTTATATTGCTCCACAGCAGCACAGTGGAGCCACAGTGAAGCTTGTCTGGTCCTGGTGCTGGGTCAGGATTGTATGGCTTTATATGGGACTTAATGATGAGCTGTCATCATGTGACATTTCAGGCTATAGAATAAAGGGAAGGAAAATGAAGTGCAGTAGCTTTAGTGATTATTCACTTAGAATAGTGAAATCAGACTCATAACTGGATGGAGAGGACCTCCACAGGTCTAGTCTGACTTCTTTGTTCAAAACAGGTCTAATTAAATCAGATTGCTCAAGGCCATGTCCAGCAAAGACCTGAACAGCTCTGAACACAGAGGTTTCACAAATTCTCTTGACAACATATCCAGTATTTAACAACCCTCACGGTAAAAAAAAAAAAACATTCCTAATATCTAATCCAAATTTTTCATATTCCAACTCATGTCGATTGCTTCCTGTCCTATCATTATGCACCTCTTCTGAGAGTATCCTGCTCCATCTTCTCTGTGTCACCCCATCACATCAAATAGGAAAGTAATCAAATGACTACAGCTTTTCATGGAAAACTGTTATTGCACTAGACCTTACCACAATAAGGTCTAAAAGATCCAAAGCTTCCTGAACAGCTGAAAAAATCATGTTCACCCATTATTCCAGACCTCCCTGGAAAACCCTCACGTCCCTTTCTCATGCTTTTCCTTGGACAATTTTGCCCTAGCCCATGGTGCAGATAGCATCTTTGTACTTGTAGATGCTTATATCTATGAGTCAAGGTCTGAGCTGTCTTGGTCAGAGAAGACTTGACACACTCTGGAGAGACAGAGCTGTTGCTGCTTTTCCTGGTACTATCAAGAGGATCACCTGGTACACAGGTGGAAGAGAGGATAGCATCTGCTAACAGGTCAGTAGAATGGACAATCAACCTGTTACACAAACCTGATGTGGTTTAAGGTGGGAGAAAAGGAGCAAGGGTGGCACTTTCTAGTGACAGACTTAACATAGCAGGTGTTCTTGAAGCCATGAAAGTGGCCATTACCACTGAAATGCAAAAGAGGGCACTTCTGAATGAAAAGCAAGGCCAGCACGTACCCCATGCAGGACCATAAATCAAACTGAATTCCCTGGGTACTGCAAAGGATGCAGTGCATAATGCTACAGGAATTCCACTGCAATTCAAAAATAGGAGTCTTTTCCCTGTAGACATTTCAGAGGGGATGTGGGAGCAGGGTTCAGTGGAAGTTGTCCAAGTGCCGTCCATGGGTAGCTGGAAAATGCTTGATACTCAGCCAGCTCCAGCTAATCATGTAGCCTAATGAAGTCACAGGGGATTCCTGGTTCTGCTTTCATGTCCTTCACCCACCACAAGGAAATTTTTCTTCTTCCTCCCAGGCAAGGAGGCTCTCTTTTGCCCAAACCTCTGCTTAACAAATGAGGAGTCCCTTCAACTTCCCAGAAGTGAGCACCAGCCTGCCACTAACATTTTTGGTGTGCTGACAACATGTTCCCTCAAGGTTGCAAACAGTTAATGCAACACTGCTAGTGCCTCAGAAGCAATCCTGCTTCTGAAGCACCAGCCAAAAGCCCAAGAGCCACAACTCAATCCATGAAGACAGGTGCTGAATCAAGTGGCATGACTATTCTCAGAGAGCAGAGTCTCTGATGCTCCTCCAGACAGTGAGCCAAAGTGACCTCTTCTGATTTACCCCTGCCAAATGATACATTAAGAAGAGTGTGACCAGCCGATGAAGGGAGGTTCTCCTCCTTCTCTACTCTGCAATGGTAAGACCACATCTGGAGTATTGTGTCCAGTTCTGGGCTCCCCAGTTCAAGAGAGACAAGGAACTACTGGAGAGGGTCCAGAGGCTACAAGGATGCTGAGGGGACAGGAGCATCTCTGTGCTGAGGAAAGACCAAGAGACCTGGGGCTGTTAAGCCTGGAAAAGGGAAGACTGAGAAGGGATTTCATCAATGCTAATCAATAGCTAAAGGGTAGGGTTCAAGAGGATGGGGCCAGACTCTCTTCAGTTGTGTACAGTGACAGGGCAAAGGAAGGGTAATAGGCACAAAATGCAAGCCAGGAGGTTCCATGTGAACATGAGGAAAACTTCCTTCCTGTGAGGGTGCCAGAGCCTGGCCCAGGCTGTCCAGAGAGGTTGTGGAGTCTCCTTCTCTGGAGAGGTTCCAAATCCACCCAGACACAATCCTGTGCAACTTGCTCTGAGTGACCCTGCTTTGGCAGGGGAGTTGGATGAGGATGACATCCAGAGGTACCTTCCAACCACTACCATTCTGTGAATCTGTGACTACTCTCCATGGTGACTGTAGGGAGTCTCTGCTTGCATACATTAATCCTCCTTGCCAGAATAAGTGAACCCTTATCCCTGTTCCCAGCTGATGCTCAGCCTTGCCTCCTCCTGCCCTACCACAGGCAAAGCCCACTACCACAACATAAACAGGACACGGTACCATCTTGGCACAGCACACAAGCTAGACTGATGGTGGGTCTTGTAACTGCAGCTGCCTCACACTCTGAGTTTACCTGCCCTGAAATTTCTGGTGTTAACGCAGCTGAGGAGACACTATTTTTAGGCAAAAGCTTAAGTCCTTCTGTACTTAAGACTACTTGCTCCTAGACTATGGTCTAGGAGCTTTGACTCCAGTCCAGCACTATGCCAGTATGCCACAAACAACATTGCCAGCACCATGACAACTTGGCAAGGCAGCAACATCCAAATGACTCTCATCTGGACAGGCTTTCATAACACAGCCAGACACAAAACACATGCAAGAGGTGATGGGAAGGCTGAGGAACAGCCAGACATCCCCCTGGGATCATGAGAGGAACAACACGGCTAGAATACTATCCTCTGTAGTCCTCAGAAGTCTCATCAGCTTCACCAGGTGTTGGACTCCAGCCAAAGAGCATTTGGGTACACAAGGGTTGAGTGCATCACATAGCTCTTGGACATGCCTGAAAAAACCCACCTCTGAGGCACTGACAGCATGAGTAGAATAGCCTAGGAAGCAGACACCAACACTTAAGAGTTTAAAATTTGCCTGAGTGGCTGATACACCAAGAAGTCAGAGGGTGACAGTGCAAAACACTACTACATAGGGGCCTTCAGGATCGGGGTTTTCCTTATGCAGAAGCAACTCCTTTTGGACTCAGAGGTAATCCCCAGTCTCCATGTGGGAGGTGGATTTGGCTTTGGCACTGAAGCAGTAGCAGATGCTGGAGGGTCAGAGAGTTGCACTGGCAAAGCTACAGATGGGATCAAAAAGACAAGTTGTGGTTCAAGGCTGTGACCTTTCCATCTAGATTTACTGAGGAAAGGGATCAAGAAGGCTGCAGATCACTAGCACGCAGCAGGCAAGCTCCCAGTTACATCAGATTGTAGCATGCAACTTCTTGAGGTCAGATTTGGGCAAGAAAGACAATAACATCAGTGTTAGACCAGAAAGCCCTGCAGGGCATTTTGCCCTCAGATAGGCTGAAGAATAAGTGCTGCTAACAATGGCACGGCCTAGCTGTTCCTGGAAGTGTTGGCTAAAAAATTATTCACTAAATCATCCCTGCATCAGCCAAAGGCAATGCTATTTTAGACCTGGTTTTGGGAAGCAGTGTACAAATTATGGAAGAGCTGATGAGAGACAGAAGACTTGGCCTGAACTAATAATGAGCTGATTCAGACTAACTTCAATGAAGGGATAAAGGCAGGTCTGGAAGTAAGAATGGACAAACAGGACAGACCAGCAGACACCACTGCATCCAAGATGCCAGGGAGAGCAGGCTGAAATGGGAATTCCCTCAAATCAAGATGACTCCAGCAAAAACAAAACATAAAAGGCCCTCTTTGAAATGAAAGGAGCAATAGAATGAAGGAGCAGATCTGCTGAGCAGGGAAGGCGAAGCTAGAGCTCAGCACAATTGAGCTGCATCCCTGGACAAAATTAATGTATGGTCTCCAGCTTTTTTCAGGATTGTGAGGTAGAATTAGACTTCCCTTCCAGCGGGGTACAGCAAGATTAAGGGCATGGCACCTGAGCAAAGCTCAAAATAAAGGGAAAAAAGGTGGCAGCAGTTGGACAGGGCCTGAAGTACCATGATGGCAGGGTGGGAGGGAAGAGGAATCACTACGTAGGTGGCCTCAAGTCCCAGCTCTGAAAGGGACAGGATGTAGGGATATAGAACAAGGGGCAGAACATAGGAGGGGAAGTGCAGAAATAGAAAAAAAATATAGTGGATGTAATACATTTGTAGCAGGAGCCTGGGGAAGTGCCATCCCAAATTCAGCAGCACTGACCACAGGGCATATGACTGGAGAACAACTAATAAGAAAGACACAATGGGCATCACATCTTGAGGGCCTCTTGGGATGGTTCTGCTAGAAATCCCAGCACATCTCCTTGTACCTGTGTAGGCTTCCTGTTTATACAACTGAGGTACCACCAGTCCTAGAACATCTTAGGAAGTATGGTTTTTGAGAGCCACTCTTTAGGACCCAGGCACCAGTATCTTGTCAAAGTTGTGTTTCAGTTTCAAAAAAAACTTTTGATGGCTTTAGCTGATTGATAAGACCTATAGTCTCTTTGAGCTCCTGGGAAGTCAATTCTGTGCTGCAGAAAGCACCAAGACCAACCACCAATTCCAAATGGTCAAGTGACCCTGGTGCCTGACACAGAAGCCATTACATTATGATCACAGAAGTCCCACAACACTTGCTCTAGGGATACATGTCTGCTCTCTCCAGGGAGGGGAGCCCACAAGATCCTCTTCACCTACCTTAAATTAAACTCCCTTAAGAAAGGGACCAATTTACCACATTGCCACCTCCATTCCCACCACAAATACCATCTAACATCATTGCATTGCTGGAGGGGAAGGGGTATCTTTTCACAGTGGCCTCGTGGAGGAGGCATCCAAACATGGCCCCATAGCACAGAGAACAAGAAAAGGCTTAGAGAGGTAACAGAGCATTGGGAAGAGGTGCACTGGATCAGGATCTGGCACAGACAGCAGAGAAATCCAGGGCTGAGGGAGCAGAGGGCTGTGGTGAAGCTGATTGAAGGGGGCATGAAGGGGGATGAACAAGGGAAGCGTGGCTTCTGGCTTGGCAGGGTCTACCTGACCTCTCCTCTAAGGGGGCACAGCAGCTTGCGGCCAATGACAGCAGACAGCCCATGTCCTGAGGGTTGTTGCTGTCTGGCAGGGACAGTGAGCAACAAAGCTCTAACGGGAAAGGACAGCTGGATCACAAAGCTCCCTTCTGTGCTTCTCTGATGAGCCAAGACATGGGAGCTGCAGGTGGAACCCCTTTCTCCTGTGCTGCTGTCCCCCCACCCTTGGTGCAACCCCTGAAAACTGGAGGCTAACCTCAGAGGGCATGAAAGCCACACCAGTGAGTCCCAGCTTTTTGGGTCAACTCCTGAAGTGGATCTGCCAGACCTCCAACCCTCTATCACCAGTGCTCAGCAGGGACACACAAGTTCTCTTTTGCTCCACGGTACATTTTAGGGCACAGCTCTCACCTCCCATGCATGGAAATAGCCACCATTACTGCAGTGAGGACATCTTCCCACCCCTTCTCCCCTAAATTGTCAAGGCCCTGGTCCCCTCTTGAACTACTTATCATGCAGAGGCAACCTACAGGGACCTCCTGCAGTCTCACCTACCTTCACACCGTCACAGTCCACTTTAGGGTCCACCACAACACCAGCAGCCCCAACGGGCTTCCTTCCCATGGCAGAGAGGTAACAATCTCCTCTCTGCAAGGTCATCTTCCCAACAGCTTTCCTCAAACAACCTCAGAGATGTAACATTCCCTGTATAATTCAACATGGAAAACCCTGTGTCACCAAGAACAGACCCACAAATTCAGCATTTCTTACAGTACTTCAGCCCTAACGCATCATTTAGTTTTGCCAAACAACCGAAGCCTGTACACACTTGAAAGCCAATGCAAAACATAAGCCAAACATTCCCCAAAAAGCTCCCACAGGAAGCTGGCTTTGAGCTTGTGTTACCACTACTGATTCATCCCATGAAGCTTCCTTTTTACCCCCTCAGGAAGGGCAAATCCATGCAAGTCCTGTAAACTTCCTGGCTTATGTGACAATTCTTGTGTTGCTCAAGCATAATGGGCCATCAGCTTTCCCCTGGGATAAATTTGTCCTGGCAATCTGCATTTTAGTGCTCTACATCTTGGGGAAGTTGATAGCATTTGGGGTTTATTGTAATGGGAGTCAGTAGCCATGATCAATTGTAAAAGCTCTATTTCCATGGAAATGGGTATTTAATAGATTTTTGAAAATTGTGGTTATTGACCCAAAGGGCCTTAATGGCTTAAAAACCATCTGATTGTAGTATGTAAGAGTAATTGCATATGATTTTCAAGTGCATACTGGAATAGGTAGTAAAAACCCTTTTAAAATTGCAGTGGCCTGGTCAATAGGGAGTTTCCATTTGCTTCCTTGGCCTTTCTATTTCCATCCAAGTGAATCATGGCCATCACTTCCTCAGAGAGGAACAAAGGACACATGGACCATCTTTCATCCTTCATGTACCTCTGCTGCTCCCAGGTAGAGCTCCTTGCAAGCAGAAAAGCCACATGTGCCTCAGACTCCTGGGTTTGAACTCAACCCACAGGCTCCCAGTTGATGATCTTACAGTGAAATTCCCAGGCACAGATCTGGGTTTATCTGGGGTTAACACATACCAAAAACATCAATATGAGTGAACTCCAAAGGAACATATAAATTACTAAAATGTAAACCCAGAAGCAATGAACAGACTAATCCCTGACATTTGTTTCATGTGTTTAGGATTATCATCTCTACCAGCTCTCCAAGGCCTACAAAGGCTCAGTACAGGCTGTAGTTTCTCCCCACCTTTGCCCATCACAGAGGCAGCTCCCCTCTCCTGGCTGCCTTTTTCCTGAGCATGCAGGAATGCAGGTGCCCAAGATTTTTAATTATTTGAAGCCAGCCTGTGGGTTCAGCCAAAGAGGACATCCCAGGCCATCCATGTGCATCAACACTGGGTACATCAGGACCGTAGAATAAGCAAGACGAAAACCAAGGACCTGAAAACTCCTAGATTTCAAAGGAACCTTTATCCTTCTGCTCTCTATTGCCTTCCCCTTCAAAACCCAAATAAAGCAGGAATCAGAACATTCAGAGTCACAGCCTGTTGCTTCTCCTCCTCATCAGCAGAGGGGACAAATATTGCAGGTCACCACCTGCTTCCACACCAGTATGGTGGCTCCTGCTGCCAAGCCCAAGTAGGTCCACAAGAGAGCATCTCACCTGCTTGCAGCAACATTCACCTCCACCTCGACCCCCAAGAACATGGAAGGAAGGAGCATTGCTGCTAGCCAAGTGGAGACTCTGGTGCAAATCCCAAAGCTCGTGCACGCTTGGGTAATAGGACCCTGCTGGGCTGAGCTTATTCCCCTGTACCCAGCACCAGCCCTTCATTCTTGGTGGGCATGAAGGAGACTCAGAGCATCACAGTAGCCTCTAAAAACACATAGTCATTCCCTCAGAGCACATGCTTTATGCACCAGACATTGCAGCATACCTAGCAAGTCAGGAAGCTACTGTATATCTTAGGAAGAGTGTAAGGAGAGGGAACATGACATAGAATCATTTAGGTTGGAAGATACCTTAACAATCATCAAGTCCAACCATTAACCAAACACTGCCAGGTCACCACTAAACCAGGTCCCTCAGCATCATATCTACACAGCTTTTAAACCCCTCTAGGGATGGGGACTCTACGACTGCCCTGGGCAGCCTGAGCCAGGGCTTCACAATCCTTTTGGGGAACACAGTTTTCCTAATATTCAACCTAAACCTCCCCTGGGGCAACTTGAGGCTGTTTCCTCTTGTCCTATTGCTTGTTCCTTGGGAAAAGGGATCGACCCCCACCTTGCTCCAACCTCCTTTCAGGGAGTTGAGAGCGAGAAGGTGTCCCCTGAGCCTCCTTTTCTCCAGGTTCAACAACCCCAGGTCCCTCAGCTGCTCCTCACAAGACTTGTGCTCTAAACCCTTCATCAGCTTCATTTCCCTTCTCTGGACATGCTCCACACCTCAATGTCCTCCTCATAGGGAGGCATCATCCCTGAAAACAGGGAAACAGCAGTGCCTGGGGGGAGTTAATCAGGAGAATTCTAAAGAAAGTTAAAGACACAGATTTGAATACTTCAGGGGAGGAAAGGAGCCGTGCCAGGGAGAAAGGCAGTGCAGCAGCTTGGGGCAGGATAGGAGCCCACCACTGCCCTGGATGGCCGGGCTCCAATGCCTAGCACCAGCACACACCAACACACTTTGGAGATGCTCTCTACCCATGCATGCAGGGCAAGGGTTCACCTTCTTTTGACAATGTTGATGCTGGCTGGCAAGACACTGGCCTTAGGACACGTGAGAGCAATGGAGAAGGAATAGGCTGCCCAGGGATACAGTTATGTTACCATTCCTGGATGTGTTTAAGGGTCATTTAGTTGTGGTGTTGGGGGAAATTGTTTAGGGGAGAACTTGCAGAGTAGGGTTGATGGTTGGACTCGATGATACCAAGGGTCTTTTCCCACCTGAATGATTCTATGATTCTAAGTGCAGGGGGAAATGGAGAGAAGTGTTTGCAGCCTCTTCCAGTTTTGCAAGGCAGAACTCACCAGTGGCAAGTTATTCTAGGGCAGGGTCCAAGCTAAACAAAGCCAGGTACGGTTTACTTTCTGCCTAGATTGTTTCAAAACAAAAGACATCTGGGACCAGGACCAAGCCTCACAGCACTTTTTGCCTAAGGTTGCACACTCCAAAG
>JAVSBS010026823.1:9708-20075 GCA_033124195.1 Coracias cyanogaster | reverse complement strand
GGGAGCATCATCTCTTGTTTTGCATTTAGCCAGGACCGAGCAGCTTCCTCATTAAATGTATCTCTTCTCCATCCAGAGACTAAGAGGCAGGAGTCGAGAGCCCCAGTACCAATGGAAGCACTGCATTGCTGCATGACTGGGGGGCAAGATCCCAGACTGCTAGAGGTTGGAAGTGACCTTAGGAGATCATCTCATCCAACCCCCCTGCTAAAGCAGGGTCACCCGGAGCAAGATGCCCAGAATCGTGTCCACGTGTGTTTGGAATCTCTCCAGAGACTCCACAACCTCTCTGGGCAGCCTGGGCCAGGCTCTGGCACCCTCACAGCAAAGTTTTTCCTCATGTTCAGGTGGAACCTCCTGGGTTCCAATTTGCGCCCATTGTGCCTTGTCCTGTCACTGGGAACCATCAAAGAGTCTAGCCCCATCCTCTTTACCCCTACTATTTAGATATTGATAAGCATTTGCTTATTGATAAGAGTTTGCTAAAGCAGGGATGATCAAGGGGCTGGAGCACCTCCCCCATGAAGACAGGTTTTGAGAGTTGTGGTTGTTCAGCGTGGAGATGTGAAGGCTCTAGGGAGACTTTATTGCAGCCTTCCAGTGCTTAAAAGGGGCCCAAGAAAGATGGAGAGGGACTCTATCAGGGAGTGCAGTGATTGGATGAGGGGTAATGGTTTCAAAATGAAAGAGGGTAGACTTAGACTAGATAATAGGAAGAAATTCTTCACTGTGAGAGTAGCGAGACATTGGAACAGGTTGCCCAGAGAAATTGTGGGTGCCCCATTCCTGGAAGTGTTCAAAGCCAGGTGGGATGGAGCTCTGAGGAACCTGCTCTAGTAGACACTGTCTTTGCTCACTGCAGGGGTGTTCCAGTAGATGACCTTTGAAGATCCCTTCCAACCAAAACCATTCTATGATGCTCCCAAGGGCATTAAGCTGACAGCTCCTAGTTCCTCTGCGAGGGGAACCACACAGCCCTGTGGTCAGTAAACCACCTCAGGTACTCTTCACCACGATGGTAACATCCAGTCTTGCTAAAAGATTTAAAACTTTGCTATGTTGACCCTAAACTTCTCACCAAAGTGCAAAAACTTGCAGCCTTGATATTCGTCAGGAAAAGGATCAAGACAAAAGAAAAAGAGAAAAAGAAATCTGGTAAAGCCAAACATCTCCCCTCTGCCTTTTTTTTTTTTTAAAGGGAAAAACCAAGTCTCAAGCCTCCAACTTATTTTTAGGTCCAGGCAATTGGGTGTCCCAGCCAGTTCATGGCATGCGCAAGCCAGCATTCTAAAAATGCCTTCCTCACAGATAAAAAAAGAGACACGGGATAATTTATTGTAAAAGTTTTGTAATGTAATGATCATATGTTAACCACAAACAAAAAAATAATAATCTGAGCCTGCCTCTAGACCCCAGCACAGCCCTTGGCAGGCAACAGTCACAAAGGCTCAGCATCCTCACCCTCTCCAAAGCCTCCCAGCCTCCTCTGCCTTGTGCCATCTTGGTGGGTTTAGGCTCTGCCAGACCCCTTCCATCTCGCTCCATCGCTCTGCAAAAGGGCGATTTGATTTCCTAAATAATAGCAGTGGCAGGGCCAAAGAAAACTAAAAGCAGTATGTTCGCTTAATGACTCCAATGTCCACGACTCAGCATGCCAACCCAAACGCCAGTTAAATCATCCCAAAGACCTCATCAACACCAAGCTGACAGTGTCCCACTGGATGGCTGCCGAGCTCCTTGCCATCCTGCCGTTTTGGCTCCTGGGGTCTCACTAGTCTGGCCAGGGTCTTGGGTGGAGTCCTGAGCCTGCGGGCGAGGGTACAGTTTGACAAGGAGAAGCCCTGGGGAAGTCTGAACATCAGGACAAAGAGCACACACACACCCCCCCCCCTCCCCATAGCCATCAGACACATGCTGTTCCTTCACAATTGCCATCCCAATACAATCGGCCCCCTCAAGTGAGCCCCTGAGACAGTGGTGTTCACTGGAACAATAGCTTACATCTGGGACAGCTGTTTTTCCCCGAGAGCACCCAGGCCGCCTACAGCCACTGGGAAGGGGTCCTCTCCCTTTGCTCACACGAGGATCATGTTCTCCCTCTCCTGTGTAGATATGGTCACCCCTGAGGGGAACTGGAAGGGTTCTTGAGGAACACATTGCCTGGCAGCAAGACTTGTCCTCAAGCAGAGGCTTACTGGAAATTAACCCCTGAGCCTCCCTACCTTGGGAAGGAAAAACTGCAGTGCTGTAGATTTTATTTCCTACTTTTAGAACCCCAAAACACATGGAAAAAGATTTGGGCACATCAGCCACATGCTGCAGCTTGCTAAAGAGAGCAAGATACTCTGGCCAGCACCAAAGGGGCTGGGAGCCAGCTCTTGGACCTGAACAGCTCTACACCCTTGTGTTCCTCTTACAGCCCCACTCCTCTGCTCCCTGGGTAACAAAACAAATCTCTGGTCCCACCAGGAGCCACTGGGATATGGAGCCCTCTGCTCTTGACCAGTGTCCCCAAGAAGTTACACAGCCTCTTGGACGGCTGCACCTTGGTGCCACCTGCCCCTAGAAGGAAGTCACTCCCACAGTCCCACTAGCCTGATGCCACACAGAGCTGGCTAAGTTAGATCCTGATCTTGCCACATGTGCCTTTGAGAGTGTGTCTCCATGCTGCAGCCCCCATGACCACCTCCCCTGGCACTCTCAACCTTCTCCTCATGGACCTCTCATCATTTGATGTTACAGTTCACAGCTACCCTTTCCTTTTATCTATCAACCCACACTGGAGAGGTTCTAATCTCCTTCTCTCACATCTTTGTGAGAAGAAAAGCCCCAAACAGACCTTTGGGGTGCCCAGGTCATGCACAATAAAGTTTGGGAGATAAAAAGAGCACAAGGACAGACAAGCACATCACATGGAAGGAGCAACCTTCACAGCAAACTAGGAACAGAAAGAAGTAGGAAGACTAAGCAAACAAAATGTATCTTGCAGGGACAGCAAAGGCAGCAGTCAGAGGCCAAGGTGTGCTGTTCCCCAGGGGCATAAATGGAAACACACTGCAGAGCCCACTGAGTCACACCAATCAAGCCCACAGCGCATTATCTTAACACCCTTAGCCCCCTCACCTTGAGGGCAAAATCCCACTGGTGGGCTAATCTTTGGCACAACACACCAGATGCTTACGAAGGGGTAACAGCAAGCCAAATACTCTCAAATGTACTGTGAGAAGGTCAAAAGTAAATTTGAGGTCTTCACTCCCAAGCTAGAGTGCTGAGCAAGCTGAGTCACCCAGAGGCATTTTCACATGACTATCGCCTCCAGGTCCCATCATAAGCAAACAGTTTATGACATCTTGCCCACCTGATATAATGGGCTCTACCAAGGACAATCTCTTCTGTCTTTGCCAAGCTCTGAAAGCAGCAATCAATAGGAAACCTCAGAGAGAGAGGGCTTTCCAACAAGAAAAAAGTAAGTTTTTTAATGAGCTCAAACCCAACCACTCCCATGAAACTTTAAAGCATCCACCAAGAAACCATCAGCAAAAAGCCCTGTTTATTACTGCACCTCCTCAGTCCTGGGAGGTCTACTAAAGAAGAAAAGCAAAAAGCTCAGAAGCCAGTGAACCCATCACAGCCACCTTTGGTGTCCTCAAAGCACCCACCTACTCACCACCACACTTACAAGCCCTGAGACTCAAGTCCAGCACCTGAGGTTTGGTCCTTTGGGAACACCAGGCCAATATTTGGGTACAGGCAGTAGGACTCACAGAACCATAGAACTGCTTAGATTGGAAAAGACCTTTAAGATCATTGAGTCCAATAATTAAATTCCAAGAGATGTCAGATGGACTCTAAGAGATACCAGAGAGAGCTAAAAAGTACCCAGAGCTTGGGTCCTAAGCAGGATTACCTCCTAATCATGCTTTTCTCATAGGAGCAAGCTAATAGTTTCTTTCACTCCACACTTCACAGGCAGTGTGTTCTATAATTTGCACATAATACACCCTCTCCATTCAACCCCCACAAGGAGCAAAAGAAAGTGTCTGCAGGCACTTACCACCTCCAATTGAATCTATATTCTGTAACAGTGTTGGTGACCTCAAGTTGCTCCCAGATGTATAATTCTGAAAAAAAACACAGCACGTACCTGCCCTCTTTCACTGTGAGAAAGATCTGACAAAGTTTCTTGTAGCAAGGGAAAGTTGAAGGGAAGTGAGCAACGAATCTGAATGTTGCCTTACCATCTGGTTAGGATTAAGGGCTGAGTGTGTCAGCTGCTGTCCCACGATGCCATCCTTGCCTCACCTGCTCTCAATTTCCCACCTTCTATGCCATTAGTCCAACCATATTCAGCTGAACATCTCCTGACAATGGGCTGCTCAAGTGCCAGAGAGGAGCTTGGAGTTGTTTCAAGAGTTGTCCACAAAAGACATTCCATGAGGTTAATCTGGATCAGCTTTTGAAGACTGCTTAACCAGCAAGAAGCAAGCAAGCACCCTGTAACCCAATTAAGCATCATTCCCTTTGGAGGCCAGCTAAGATTGCTCTAAAACCCATCAAATGTCCTGTTACTCAGGTACACTTTAATAACCCAGCTGTGGTCATCCCAGAGGAGGTCACCAAGAGGCTGGAGATGCCTCGTCATTTTTCACCTCCTTTTGTCCCTCGGTTATTTCAGCCATTACTTTGGGTAGTGAGACGCAAGGCCTAGCAGCTCTGTCCTTAGCCACTTTGCTCTCCAGACTCCACTCCAGTTTTTCTTCTCACATTAACTGTGTCACACACCAGACTCTCATTGACTAACTGCCTGAGGGGGACCCTGACTGAGTGTTAATTGCTGTTAATGAGCTGTTGCTGCTTTCCTTCCAAGAGCACCAATTACAACAGCACTCAGGCACTGCAAGAAGATGCTCCTCTGCAGCAAATCAAAGCAAACTTTACTCCAGGCCCTGGCATTGCACTGCTAGCAATTCCTGGAAGATGCTTTAAATCAGGACAAGACTGGGTGAAGGATGACAGCAGGCAGTTCTCTTGCTGTTGCCTATCCCATTGTCCTTCATATGGTTGGTCAGGGTGAATGAGAAGTCCTTGACTTGCTTCCTATGGCTCCTATTGTGATGTCTCACAGCAATGTCTACACTCAGCTGTTTACCTGAGCTCTCACTCAAGTTTCCCTCCAGCCACAAGCACACAGTTCCACTGGTGGGTTTTACACATGGGTGGTGGCCCAGCTGGCTCAAAGCACAGCCAGGTTTGTCTTGTCCCATGCACTACTAGAGGAGGGGCGGGAAGGGTTTGGCAAGATGGCTTGATGCCATCTTGCTGCCATCACTTCAGCATCATCCTGAGAGCCTGGAGCAACTTCTACCTCAGCTCCAGCAGGAGCTTTAAGGCCCTTCTTTCTGAACCTCATTTCCCTCCTCTGCTAAGCATGGGTGAGGGTATATGCTAGCACCAAGTGTGGCCTTGGAAGTACACTGAGATATCTACCAGCTGAGAAGCACTAGAGCTACTACTGTTCTTAAGGCTCATTCCTCTGACTGGCCTTTCTCAAAGCTGCAGCCCAAGGGAAAGAGATTTTACATGAGGGATGTGCTAAGATGGTAAAAGCTTTTGCTTGAGTACTTCAGGTTATGCAAGTCAAGAGAAGGTATTGAGACGCTTCACCTAGATGGACTGAAGCCATCTACAACGCTGGTAAGAAATTGCCCAGTGTCTCACACTTTCTCATTCAGGTTCTTTTTGGCTGTATGAGGAAACATTCACATCCAAACCACACTTTGTGAGAGCCTTGAAATGAAATATAGTACAGTTTATTTACTCCATGCAAAAGATTCCCAATTTTTTATCGTGCTAGCTTGATCTGAAAGGAGATTTAAAGAGCATCACCTGCAGCAGGATTTCCCTCTCCCCCAGCTCTCCCAAAGCCACAGCTCCCTCCTGGGCTCTGGCACGAGGTTCTCCAGCAGGTATGAAAAAGAGCAGGCATCTCAGCAGAGCAGCAGCCAGCTCTCCTCTGGTTACAGACTGTTGTTCACATTGAAAAAAGTGTAAACGTGGCACTTCAGGACATGGTCTAGTGGTCATGGTAGTGCTGGGTTAATGGTTGAACTTGATGATCTTACAGTTTTTTTCCAACCTTAATGATTTATGATTCTATAAGCACCTAGCTCCTATTGTGCCATCTTTCCACAGTTTGTTAAATTTTACTTCATGTTATTTCTCCTGCTTTAGCTTCTATCCTAAAAATCTTTCTGGAAGTCCCCCAGCTGCCCCACTCCTCATAAATGTTCATTTAAGTGTAATATCTTATGAGCAAGTACAGGTTTGAACAAAATCCCATGGGCTCAGGTCACATGCGTGTGTACCTTGGGGCTCACCCACCAGCTTTGGGGGAGCACCAACAACCTGGCCACGCTCACCTTGGTCTTCCCAAACCCATACTACCTATTTCCCAGTGGTTTTCCCACAAATACATATATTCTTCCCTAGGAGCCAGGGTACCCTCAGCAGGGATGAGCCCAGGGAAGGTGGATGTCCACCAGCATCTCTGAAGAAGGTGGCCAAAGGCAGCTCATAAGACCTCAGCAGCAGCAGGATTCAACTCATGCCCACACATTTGCCAAAAGTTGGGCACATTGGATTTCATTTTTCAGAGCTTAGCCTACAAACAAGCCATCTTGTCTTCTGTGCAGGCCAATGAGCTCTGCAGAAAGGAAATTGCCAAAGATTTGTTATTTCCCTAGTGTTCCCATTTTCCCATTCCATTCCCACAGAAGCAAGGTTTTTGTTTTGTTTTGCTTTCCCAACTTCCAAGGGAAAATCCTGACAAATGGAAGCCCTGATTCATACCAGCAAAAATCTGGCCTTTTTTAATTTAAGGTGGAGCTCTTCTTGTCTGAGGATGAAAACATCTCTAACTGCCCACAGAGAGAAAGGACAGAGCCTTTACCCTGCTGAAGGAAAGGCTGAGAAGTGGTGGGTGCTTGTGGCCACCATGAGTGGAGAGCCATGCTGGCAGGAGAGCTACTCAGCTCCCCTGTGCTTGCTCACAGGGATGGGAAACAAGGGGACAGGCCGGCGCAGGGTGGCAATGGTGGCTGTCACAGGGAAACATCTTTTGGAGACTAGGCCAGATGGATGCATTGGAAGAAAGGCTCCTCATCCTTCTCCTCTATTTTCTCAGATGACTTAAGGATGTGTGAGAAAGGCTCAGAAAGGGAGGAAAGGAAGCACTGCTCCTCTTCTGTCCCCACTGCCCAAGCAGAGATGCTTACTTCCCTTCTCCCACCATGTCCAACCTTGGAAGCAGCAGAGAGAAGAAGCTGGCTTGGGAAAGAAGGATTTATGGCCACAGTCTACCTATTCCCACAGCCCAGGGAAAGAAAAGTGAAGGAGAAAGGATATAAAAAGAGCAACATGTCCCTAAAGCCCTCCCTTGCAGTTGTCTCCCCAGATGCCACCATCTCCACTGCACCACTCTCACTCCAGTGGGCAACTCTGCCCATCACCAGGAGCTGGCAGTAGGGAAAGAGCAATTTTCTCTAACATTGAGACAGAAACAGCTTTAAAAAAAAAAGGAAAAGCCAGGACTTTTTTTCCCTTCTCTGTTTCTGGCCAGAAAGCACATTTGGCAGAGCCCTGAGTGCTGGACGCCATCAGTGGGGCTGCTGGCACTTCAGAGGCTCTGGAGAGGATGACAGGCGTGCACAAGCCCGATCACACCAAGGCCACTGTCCCCACCACCACAGGGTCCCCCCATCATGCAGGGGGGTCCCCATCTCCATCCTGCCCCAGCTGCTGCCTCTAAAGGGTGCCAGGGAAAGCAGGGGTCCCCCAATGCCATGCATTGATGCTCCAGGGAGCAAGGTGGGTTTTGCAGGGCATTTTGCACCTGTGGCATGTGGTAAGGGCACATGTCCCCCTCCAGCACCGAGCAGCCACCCCGTGCCCTTGCCTGAAAAGTGGAATTTGCCCCACAGCCACCATTTGGCTTTGAGGTGCAGAGTTTGATCAGTGGGCATCACCCTCCAGGGTGAGATCTGGGGAGACTGATGCACACCAACCAACCCATACCTCATCAAATCCTGCCACTCACACCTCACAGCATCACCTCCTTCTCCCCACACTAGCACTCAGGCAAAGGCGTTTTGAATACAAATGAAGAAATCGGTCTTTTAGACGCATCGAGGGAAGGTGGGGAAGAAGCGGCATAACCCTGCTGCATCCTGTGCAGGGTGGTCAGGGGAAGCAGCACTCTTTACGTGGGGCCACTCTGCCCACCCCGGGGATGACTGTGGTCCCACTGGTGTGTCACTCTGCACTGGGGAGTAGGGGGGTTCCCCATCATCCCCCATTCATTTTGGGGAGGAAAGCCACTTAACAGCAGGGTTTTGCAGAGGGGTAGGTCTCAGTGCTCTCCTGCACCATGGTATTTGCCCTCGATAGCACAGCACACTCATCCCATGGGAGAACACCCCTCTGCCCTCCCTTCCCACACTGGAAAGCAGCAGGTCAGAAGCAACACCTAGGTGCAGAACGGGTGTTGGGCAAAGAGTGCATCCCAACACTCCACATGCCACCCCCACAACCCCACATCAGCCCTGCACCTACCGGTGGGGCGAGTCAGGGTCGAAGCAGGTCCTGGCCACATCGGTGGCCCGCGGGTCGCAGCAGTCACCATCATCAAAGTCATCCAACATGTTGTTGCACTCCATGTGGCAAATGCCATCACGACGCTTCCAGGAGAAGCAGCGGCCAGGCCGGCGACAGTCCCCACCGTCGTAGCCGGTCAGAGGATGCTCACACTCGGGATCACAGCGCTCATTGCCCACCTTGCTGGGCTCGCAGCCCAGGAGGACGGTGCGGCGGCGCAGGGAGGAGTTGCGTACCTCCAGCAAGCTGAGCTGCCAGGAGATGTTGTAAGGTCGGAAAGCTTCACTCAGTGCCCAGTGTTGCCGCCAGACCTGCTCCCGGCTGACCATTGGCCGCCCACCATCATCTTCTGCCAGGTTGACCACCCGGTACCGCACCACCTTCCCGCTCCGCAGCGGCCAGTGCTGGTTGTAGTGGGAAACCAGCTCCACGTTATCGCAGGCAGTCTGCCCACAGGCAGGAGGTCCCAGTGGCCGAAGGATAGGGGATGGTGGGGACAGCAGCACCCACTTCTGGGGGAAGGCTCCTTCCTGAAAAGGTGCCCAGCGCTCTTCAGGAGTGGCGAAGCCAGCAGCCAGAACCAGCCCTGCCATCCCCTCAGCCACCTCCTCTAGGAAGGGACGCTGGAGGTGGGGTTGGAACAGGGCTCCCCGCCACAGGGCCAGCCCTGCCAGGTGTCCCCGGAAAGAATGCGCAGTCCCCCAGGCATCCCCCCCCAGCAGCAGTGTGCGGCAGGACGCCATGAAGGTGCTGTGCAGGGGTCCCCCCTGCCCACTGGTGCGGGCCACACGTGCCCCATCCACATAGAGGGCCATCCATCGCCCATCATAGCTGGCAGCCAGGTGGGTCCACACCTCTGGGTGGTAGCGGTGGTAGGCGGTCACCTCTGTGGCAGCAGCTGCCCGGTCTGTGCGGAGGGAGAAGAAGAAGTGGGCGTCCTTCTTGCCACCAAGCTGCAGGGCGCGGATGCCTAGTGCCCAGCCCTTATCACTGGCTGTGTGCGAGCAGTTGTCGAAGACGCCTGCAGCGGGGATGGGGATAGGGATGGGAAGAGAGAACTGGTGAGGACCACAGGGCATCATCACTCCTCCCTGAGGAGCATAACCACATCCTCATTGGTGGGACAGCTCTTGGCAGTGCTGCTGGGAGGCTCCTGCTGCCACTGCCACAGGTAAATGAAGGTGGCCAGAGGCTGGGCAATGGGTGCTGTGCTGAGGGGAGACCCCAGTCCCCATCCAAAATCATTTGGATGAGCAGGTGGAGTAACCAGGAGGGACAGCAGAGCTGGAGAGGCAGGATGGAGAGGGGAGGAAGAGCATTGATGGGAGGAGGGGCTGAAGAGCAAGGTGTTTCTGAGCTGCTTTCTGTAGAAAGCACTCCTGTGGGACGGGATTAGAGGCTAAGCTTTTTATCTGCAGGCCAAAGCTTTTAAGAATTAGAGCACAGCAACCCAAAGCAAAACAGCCTCCTCCAGGGACTGCTTCCCCAACAGCTTCCAGGCAGATTTACAGCTCTCCTTTACACTCCAGTATTCCTCCCAGTCATGCATCCATCACAGGCGGGTGAGGGTCAGGGAGGGACATGCTGCCTCCAGCATTGTGGGTGCACTCCTCAGCCCCATGGTCTCCCAAGCATAAATCCATCCCCAACAATAGCTTTGGGCTCAGCCCCTCCCTTTGCACCCAAGCTTGTCCAAACCTGTGTTTTAGGCTGGC
>JAVSBS010026822.1:587-18136 GCA_033124195.1 Coracias cyanogaster | reverse complement strand
GTTTCCAAGCCGTGGAGATGTGGTGCTGAGGGCCAGGGGTTAGTGGTGCCCTGGCAGTGCTGGGGAATGGTTGGACTCAATGATCTTCCAACCCGAATGATTCCATGACCAGTTTAACTGATGCTGGAGTCTGTAACCCGCAGTGGGGAGTCACGGCGGTGAGGGCAGTGTGAAATTACCACGTCCAGCACCACAGTAGCTGCTGGGAGGTCACGTGTACAGACACCGCTGCACGAGAACAGGCAGCTCCGACTCCCGGGGACACCCATTTCCAAACCCTCACATGGTCACCCAGCTAGGGGTGCTGCTCACACTAGCACACCCAACTGGACCCCGAAAGGCTGTGAGCCCCGAGGGCCGGAGTGCCGTTATTTCTCCTCAAAACCAAAGAGACTGACCCACCATGGCTGGGCTACCAGCACATCAGGACCAGACCAGGGCACCAAGACCCTGCTCTGGGTCACGTCAGTCTGGCTCCTTGGACACACAGGATTTGGCCAAGCCCGGTGCGTGGTGGGAGTGTTTGGTGCACATCTGGGGTGCCTCACCCTCGAGACACCCAGATGTGGAGCCTCTGGGGCACAACGTGGTCCAGCTCCGCGGGGGAAACCACAGCTTCACAGCTCACTGCTGATCCAAATCAAAACGCTTTTGCTTCCTGGTGCGGAGGAAAGGAAAGGACAGAGCAGACACGGAATGCTGTCATAAAGGGCTCTTAAAGACACACAGCTCAGTGGTTTCTTCCAAAAAAATTTAATTGAAATTTCATCTTTATGCCGAACGATACACAGTACGGGTATACAAATTTTTTGTGTTGCATTAAATGGAAGTCCTTGTTCAATCTGAGATACACGTGTTGGACTAAAAGCACTTATTTGTACACATCTGGCATAAAAAAATAAAAGGAACTTGTCTCTCTTGCATCTTACACTTTGTGCTGAATTCCAACTGTCTGAGCATGGCAGAAAGGGAAAATGAAGTGAGATTTCAGCTGTTCCTAGGAAAACCCCAGCCACACCAACCCCAGTGTGAGACCCGCTTCTCCGGGGGAGCGGGGAGGGCAGCTGACGGGCACTACCCACTCGCCTTTCACAGCACCACTTTTGGAAGCCATCACATTTACTGAAGTGCAGCCAGTGACAAGGGAGATTTTATAAACTCCAGAGAACTTCAGCTAAACAGAACAAAGAAAAAAGCAAAATTGCAGAGAGTTAAATCAGGAGAACAGCCTAACCACGAGCAAATTCTTCAGAACATCCCGTTTGCAAACACCTCCACTTTCCTTCCAAGGGCTCCGTTTCTGACCTCCTCTATGTTACAACCGACGCTGCCAGGGCAGAGCTCCGGGCGCCGGCTGTGCCGGTGCGAGGGTTTCACCCCAGCTCTTGCTCCTGCTGCCAGGCGTGCCCTCGGTCATCCCTCAGCTTGCCCTGCCGTCGGCATCACCAGCACCACGGCAGGAGCGCCGAGCAGCCTGGGCACGGTGACACCACAGCATGCCCGCTGCATCCCCACCGCCCCAGCCCAGCCTGAGCGCTCGGCTCCCACCCACGAGATCCCGGGATACAACGCTGCCGCAACGCATCGCTCCAGCTGGCTTCCAACCCGTTGCTTTTCAAATGATAAACACTTGCAAAGGAGACAACGTGTAACTGATAATGAAAAAAAAAAAAAAAAATCACACCCTTGTCCAAGGACTGGAGTCTCCCAGATGCTGACGCTCCCCCAGGCTCGAATCGCTCCAGCCAGAGCAGAAAGCGCCCAGGATCCGCGAGACTGGGTCCAGAGTTGTTAGCACCAAGGCTTAGAATCTGCCAGAGGACAAAACCGTACAACGGCAGGATTCAGGCTGCAGTGCCCAGCAGCTACACAGCACTGGCAGAGGGCTGAAGAAGAAGGCACAGAAGTGGACAAGGTTCACATCTCCTCAGGTTAGACAATGCAAGGTTGCTAAGGACCTCTGAGTTAGTGCCCCAGGCTGCCTCACACAGAGGGAACGCAGGCGACCCGCGGGAGAGATCCGTAACTCCTCAGAAACACACATCCAAACAGTCTTTATACCTAGGAGACCACCTTAGATGTCCACTTGTAGATTGGAAGCATCGCCAGTATGGTCAAATGAATTCCACTGACTGTTAACGTAGTCAGAAATGCTCCCACACAGAAAACCCAGGATTAGAAGATGTCAGCGGTGGCAGAATTCCCCATTAGTAGTCTTACTTATCTCGATTTCTATGAAAAACCCCAAGCAGAGCTGCTAGTGAACTTGCTCAGGTGGTTTTTCCATCGGCTTCTGATGCTGCGCGAAGCTCAGATAACGTGTGGTAAATAGCAGGACAGAGCGATGCTACACAACCTGCTCAGCAAAACGAAGAGCCCCACCAGCCCTGGGAGACAAGATCCATCTGCTAAATGCCAGGAAATTAAGTGGTTTCTACATTATGGTCTAACTGCAGGAACAGGCTTAGTAATTATCTCACTTGTGGTTAGCATACTAAAAAGTGAATTTTAAATAACTTTTATTGCTGGGGACAAACATAATGCCTTATAATTAGTGCTGGCTAATATTTTCAGTACTCTCCAGCATGGAAATAAAAAGACAACCTGTATTTAATAGTATCTCAATGTCCATGTGAAGTCAACCTTCACTTTCCAGTGCTGGCCACACCTCTACCTGTGCTGGTCACAACCCGGATCCACCCCTCAGCTGGTAGGAAAGAGGCATCTACAGGAAGATTTTACCACACAGGTTGTTTTTCACTGACCCGTAAGAGTCAAGCAGAGAAACGGGAACAGAGAAAGTTCTTTGTCCAACGGGGGACATAAGGCCAGTGTTCCCTTCCCAGACACACTGCAGACATTTTCATTCTTTGACATGGATTCAAAGCTTTTCCAGGAAAATTTCACCCTTCCACACAGACGACAGCCCCACCTACTCCAGCTGAGCAGGGGCAGGAATCAGCTTTGTGCTCCTCCTTCCTGCCAAGGCAGCGAGCAGAGGCCAAGAGTGGAGCAGGAAAGGGAGAAGGGAAGCCCCGGCTCCCCGCCACCGAAACAGGCACAGGTCAAGGAAGACTTTTCTGCTAAAGCAACAAGGGACAGCAGTGACATCCGAGGTCCTGGCACTGAAGGAATTCAAGTCTGTCTCGCCACAGGCACGCTCGGAAGCTGCGGTATGGCAGTGGAGACACGTCCCTCAGCTCTCAAGACGTGTCAGGCCACAGGCCCTAGCAAGGCTGTACAGTAGGATTTGCATCGCTCCATGGCAGTACTTGGCCCACTGGCTGCTCGTTCCTTACTATCCATCTTTAATTCTTTCAACACAAAAGAGAATAAGACAAACCCCTGTTAGGCCAACAGATTGCTGTTTTCTTTTTAAACAACCCTGTCCTCTAAAGGTTAGAGGTTCAAACAGTTCGTGCCTCCTAACTGCATAAGCCAACCAAACTGGGCAGCACGGCATCTGCTTCTCCAACACCACAACTAGCTGGATCATCAGTTTACAGAGAACAACCTGCACCGCCAAGTACCGGCTAATTTCAGTGCTGATTACATCAAGTAAACATCGATACCCATGAAGTTGATGGCTAGATTAATACACATATGGCTCAGTCGCGCAGAACACGGTCACAGCTTCGCTCCTCCTCTGTCCCACCATGGAGGAGAAGTCCCTCTGCAGAGGACCGCTGACTGAGGGGCTGTGCCACTCCTGCCCTGATTCAGGTGCCAAGCTCAGGCACGCTGGGTGGGGGGCAGCCCTTCAGAAAAGCCTCCGCCTACCCCACGACTAACGTGGACACGGTCCCGGTGCTGACACTGAGAGAATACTGTCCTGAAAAGGGTTTCCGCTACAGAACTACCACTGCTTGGGAGTGGATTCCACAGTCCCGACACACACAAACGCCTGCTGAAGCAAGCAAGCAGTTCGGCTGGGTTATGAGCACACGCTCCCGGCCCACAAGCAGTGCCAAAACAGACAAAATCTGGGTTTTGACAAAGGAAGGTGTAAGCACCCAGCTGCCAGGGCTCTCTGCGCTCAGGCATCCGCAGGGTAAATTAGTCCTGGCTTATCATCTGTTATAAATACCAACAGCAACTAAGCTAGATCAGTGGTACCAACGGAACTCCACAGGTATCCCACAAACACCACAGCACTGTGGCACAGTAGAAAGCACACAGCAGATCTAGGAACCTTCTGGAGAGCAAGCTCGACTTCCCAAATTTCCCTAACCAAACGGAAAAAGCCCTTTCTGAGAACAATTTTTAAAAGCCATTTTGCTCAAAAGACAAACCAACATGTTTCCATACACGCTGCTAGGCTTGAAACAAGGTTTGTTTCAATAGAGCATGTTCTTCAGCATGGCCCAAGCAGGTCTAGCCCTTTCATCTCACGCTCGTCAAGCACAGAGGCTTTCCTGCAGAGAACGAGAGTAGTTCTTCTAGAAAATGTAAACAAATCTTGTGTGTTCTACTATCCCAGCTAAGCTTTCACCAGGAGGAAAAACAGACCAAAACAAAAACAAAGCCTTATCTTTATGTCTAAAAAATAAAAACCAAACCAACATCAAACAAAAACCCTACATTATTTAAAAAGCATTAGAAGTCACTTGACCTTCAAACCCATCTGAAAAGTCACTCTCAGAGGAGACAATCGGTGACTCTGCTGGTTATACTGTACTTTAAGTGTTAACAAACAAACCACTGCATGCTTGACCTAGAAAGCTGAAGTGAACACGCTCATGACAAAGCTGCATACAGGTAAATCCCTGCATAGGAAATAAAAGCGAACTTGTAAGAAAGTTTTTTAAGATTTTCAGTGCGTACGTATGGGCTCCAGTCGGGGTCAGATGAAATGAGATCTTTTCACATCTCACAGGATAAACGCCCTTATTTCCCCTACCTTCTACAAACTCTTCTCAAATAAAGAAAACATAAGAAAAAAAACGCAACAAAGGAGTGAAGTTCTTCTCCCCACTCCATGAGGTTAACACCACCGTGACCACCAGCCTGTAAGCGTGTAACAGGAGAGTTTGCTGAGCGGCCTCTTTCCTCTGCGCTGCAAATTTTCAGGTATCACGCCGAGGTGCTGCCCCAGACCACCCCTCACAGCTGCTGGTTAGTGAAGAAGGCTTTTGTCTCCCTGCAGACGGGATTTACGCAGAGCGGGCAGCAGAGGGTTAACTGCCTAGAGCAGATCTCGTTGGACTGGAGGTGGGAACAGACCAGGTCTGCCAGGGCCTGAAAGACAGTTAATTAAAAATCAGAGATGGGCAAGCCCACCTACATAAAATATGAAAATGTGTTCACGTGTGCCACGCTGACCGGTGAGACTGTCAAACTGTGCATCCCTCAGACCACACTTTTAAGCACCACTCCCCTTTACTTGGGGAGAAAATCCTGCTTTAAAACTGCACTGGCGTAATATCTTAAGAGAAATACTTCATTAAGAGATTACTGCAAATTAATATAAAACTGTTTTTCTTTTTTGCCAAACCAAACTTCTGAACTTTCTTTAAAAAACCCCAAACAATCAAACCCACAAACCGTGGTAAAATAAAACACTTTCTGGCTTACAGATTAAGTACAGGGGGTTCCATTTTTGCTCTTAAACTCAAAATACTTTAAGACTACAAGAAAACATCCACCATCTAGTAGGAAACACCCAACTACAAACTTTTACGGCTAATGTAGCAAAGAAGATACCTTGGAGAACAGTGGATTTCCATTCAGAGACTCCGCTCTTCTGATATTTTCAACTCCACACTGAGTCAAAAATAAGGAGAAAACCAGTTAAAGTCTGCTGGATCCTTCACCCTGCAAAATCTTCCTTTACTTCATTCAGAAGTTGCCCCCAAATGACAGAATTAAACGCAACCCGATGCATTTAATAACGCAAAAATAACTGTGATACAAAAATTCACTTTACAGCCAAAAATGAGTGATTCTTTTTCAGTAAGGACGGTAGCGGCTTAAAAAGCAAGATCTAGAAAGACCGATTCCCACCTGTTTTGTGTCATTAAAAATTCCCTTGAGTTAAGCCAGTTCAGATTAATTTTAAATTTACAGAAAAATTAAATTTGCCCAAATCACACTACAAAAAGCAACTGCCAAGCAAATTTCAAAACAGGAAAAGCTATTTCAGAGCAGAGCTATCCAAACAGTTATAAAAACTATAGAAATTTACCTCATTTGCTAAAACTTGGGCATACTCAATATCCAGTTCGTAAAGCGTTTCAATGTGGTCGCTTGTAAACGCTATCGGGACCAACAACATGTTCTTCTTCCCTCTTTGGCACAGCCCTTTTATGGTCTCATCTGTCTGTGGGCCAAGCCAAGGCATTGGTCCAACCTGCAGGAAAAGGGGGAAAGGGGAGGGAAATAAAGAAAAAAACCCTCATTAAATCGTTCTTACAAAGACCATCCAGGTTTTGCTAAGCATGATAACACAGACCAGATAATGCAATGCACAAAAAAGGTGAGAAACTGTGGTTAGAGTGCCTGTAAAGACTGAATTTAAGATGGGGATTCTGTTCTAGCAGAAATACTTGCTGCAAATGGGGAAAAAGGCATGGATGGCATGACCACGGATGGATAGAAGATCAGGTCCATCACCCGAAGAGCATTCCAGTGGCAGGTGGCTCTACAGCCTCCCCAAGCACATACCTTGGACTGCCACACCAGCCTGTACGGGTTGGAGTAGTTCAGCTTCTCCATGACCTTCTGGACAGTAGCTCCCACTTCTTGAGGATACGGATCACCACGGTTCACCACCTTCAACACAGAAACATCAGATCTTTTTTCCTCCAGTGAACATCTTTGGGCAAAGGCCACCTAAAGACTGGGGAAGGTGAGCAAGCTGCGTGTGATGCAGTTGTGTGTGGGACAGGACATGTCAAGTGCCTGGCTCATCCAGAACAGGGAAGAAATGCCGCATTCCTGCCCAGGAAAACACATGATGAAGCTGCTTTACCAGAACATCTCCACCTCCTCCTCCTCCTCCTTTCCATGATAAAGATAAATTCTTCTATCATCAAATAGAAGAGCCCTTTCACTGCAGCTGCCAGTGGCTGACAGAGGATCAAGTCATTTATTGCAACCTTGCCAAGATTTTACTTCCATTCCTTCAGGCTTTCTGGCCTGAGAAAACACCACATTTTTTCCTCCATTATGTTCCAGATTTGAGCTGGCAAGTTCACGAGGCCACGAGAGCAGCCGTACTGAGCCTGACCTAACCCAGTGCCACATCTTCAAGGGTGGCCAAAAGCACAGACCAGAGTGAGCGTGCAGGACAGCAACCACAGCTCACAGGCCTCGCCCTCAGCGCCGCGTCGGGCCGTCACTTACAACTAACCCACCTCCACATTTCTCTCTTACATTCCCGGGGCACTCTCACGGCCGTGGCCCTGCCCCACGGGGGTGCGAGCCGCACACCCTCCCGTCAGCCCAGCCGGCGTGACTGGGGTCTAACAGTGACAGAAACAACCTGACGTAACTCACAGACATGGGCAGCGAGTGAGCCGAGAAGAGGATGACGACGTCTTTCCTTTTCTCAGGTGGAAACAGGTTCAGTTCCTTCTGTATGTGATCGGTGAAGCACTGCTCAGAAGGAAAAAGCAAAGACCTGTCAGGGGAACATCAGAGCGGGCAGTTCCACCTTGCCCTTCTTCAGCCATTTTTAGCTTCTGTTCAGCGCATCACAAAAACTGTGGTTTTACTGGTGGCAAACATCTCTAAAAGAGGAAACCCAATAAACATCTGTATTTACTTAGTTCTTTGCTGGCTGCAGTCAGCTGGCAATGCAAAGATACTGAGTTTCTCCTACATCAGAGCTGCTCAGCTCGCCCCTCTCACGCTGACGGCCAACCTCAAGGCTCCCATACCGGCCCATACCTGGATAAGAAGGGGATGTGTGGGCCATCGGTCAATTATACTCCACTTCATCTTTGGCTTCTCCCCTTTTTTATTATAGTAGCGATAAATGGCATTTAAACTGCTTCCTGAAATCCAGAAAAGTAAGAACATAAGTTTAGCCAAGGCATGAGCAACCTGCCAGACTAAAACATTTTTGTAGCAAGGTATTATCATATTTTTAAACGCTACATTTTAAAAATGCAACTGTAAATCAGAACCGAGAGCCTCAAATGGGAATAATTATATCAAACTTCAGACAATATGCAAATTATATAGAAGTTCATACAACATGCCAGCCAAGAAACCATTCTGTAGCTGAAGAACAGTTACTGCCCTAGTTTCCATGAAGAAAGCTTACCCAGTTGTGCTCCTGAGCCTTCACTTTCAGTGAGCTCACAGTAACAACGGTAACACAAAGCTATCCCGAGCTCCTACAGCGAAGCCACAGGAAGGGGCACTTTTGGAGGACAGGACAGCTCAGGCTGACGCTCCCCAGGCTTGTGCCCACACTTGCCTCTGCCCGTGCTCTGCTCCCACACGGAGCTCACCTGTGGTGGAGCAGCTGTACTGTGGGTACTGCGTGAACGCAACAGCCCTTTCGATGCCGTCCTTCTCCATCTCCTCAATCGCTTCTTCTGTCAGAGGGTGGACGTACCGGAAGCCGATGTAGTACTTGTGAGGCGCTGCCGGTAGAAGCACAGGGAAAAAAATTGCAGAAAAAAAACCAGGAGCTCTCAACACCACCTCATTAACAAGTACAAAGTAGAGAAACAGACTGACTGAAACTGTCAAAACAAACTTGTTGATAATTTTCTGGCTACTTTTCTAAACCGCTGTTATATAAACACATCTTTCTTTAGTCAAGTATTTTTCTGGTAACTCACTTTGCTGTCACTAGAATTTAAAAGCAATTTATCTTGTTGTTTGCTTCTGCAGGAAGCATCACTCTTCTGCCTTCAGCCAGCAGAGCAGCGGCATGGTTTCCAGCCTGCACACAGCTGAGGTTTTACTGGGCAAGTTCTCATTTCAGGGTGTAGTGGTAAAAAAGTGTCACTACGAGGTGCTAGGTGAACACTACTACCCTAACACAGACCACAGCTACAGGCTCCCTAACAGCCCAGCTCAGCTCCCCACCTGAAACCAGAAACTGGATGTTTTAAGCCCCCCGAGGTCTGCTCCCTCTGCACAAACCCAAGGAGCAGGAGATCAGTGGTGCTGAGCAAGGGACACGTGTTCTCTCATCCTGGTTTCTGGGCGATTTGCATAGAAACCCTCATGCCTTTAAACAGTATTTTGGAGGCAGCATTATTCTCTTCAAGAACCACATTTTAGGTTTTCCCATTTTCCATCTCTAATCTTTTGGGTGTCGGCTGCGAGATCTGGGGAGTGGGGTTGGGGGGGGGGGGGGAAGAGGAGGTTTGCTGGTTTGTTCTGTTTTTTAAGTAGAGGACAGAAGTTTTTAGAACAAAAGCAAAGTTTCTTTTTCAGGGTTTCCAGGTCACTAGCTCTGAAATAACATTTAACAGGTTTCTGAAGGAAGCAGATGTCCCATGCTTGGTCTCCACTCCATACATTTATGCAGGACTCAGAAAACAGGTTTAGCCGGCCCCGGTTCTCGGCAGGAGGCAAGAGAGTGCCCAGCTGGGAGCAGCAGCAAATAATGACCCAACTTCAGCAGCCCCAGGAGCCAGTAACCTCATTAACATTTTTAAATGGCATTAAAACCAAAAGTTTTACTAACCAGAGCAAAGAGAGTAGGAGTTTAACCTGGGAAAGGCCATACTGGGAAAAAACACGGCCAACCTGGAACCTTCCTGCCATAGTCTGGCAGCATTCGGTTCTGTCCTGGATCACAGGACATTTTAACGTCTATGTACATATTAATTTTGTGGTCACAGTTACAGCCACAACTACTGGCAACAGAGCGACATCTCCTTCCACAAAGAGCTACAGAAACAACGTGGCCTCCCCGTCCTGTGAGATTTCATTCTGTTGACACAGGAAGCTCAGCTAAAATACAGCTTGTAAGAAACACTAAGAACCATTCTAATTAAAAACAATAAAAGAGCAAGACATGCCTTCCTAAAATATAATTACCATTGCAAGACATTCGCCTGTTTGATGCCAGCACTAAAAAAACCCAACAACAGAGGGATTTTCCTATCACCACATTTGTGTGATTTATTCCTAAGGACTACTGAGCCTACGCAGCCCCGCTCATTCAGGAGGAAGAACTCTTGCTCATTTTCAGACCGCTGCCTGGAACAATAGAGCTTCATTTTTAAACCCTATTGTTCCCAGATGACACGGGTGAGGCTGTTTATTTGCTACTTATATTTGTCCCATCACCGAGGTGTAACAGGTTAAATGTACAGTACATTCAGTACATCAGGAGATTGATTTAGGCAGGAGGGAATCTCACAGGTGGCTGTTGATAACTGTCTAACATGAGCTCTTCACCTGCTGCAAATACCCAGCAACTACAAACTCCGCGCCCCAGAAGTCCAGATCAAGGTAAAAGGAGTATGCAAAGTATTTCTTTGCCACGCGTTTCACATCTTGCCTCCACAACCTGCGAGTTACTCATTAACGGGGCTCTGCACTCCCAAAGTGCTGCCTGCGCGCACACGATATTCCAAAACACGCAGCTCCATCTGAGAGCACATCCAAGGGGTCCGAGCTATTCTGGAGCCACACAGCGCTGGGTACGGCTGCGAGGCTACTGGGAACAGGTGGCAATCCATTCCACTGTTAGCACTGGTCAGCACATGCACTTTTTAAAACTGAGCTACCTTAGGATAAAAAAAGAGGTCTCCAAACGCCTCATCAGGTGTAAGAACTGCAGAGAGGCAGGCGTGACCTCGTAGAAAATGGTCACCAAACAAAAGCAAGCAGAAGCTGTACACTGAGAAAAGCAGATAAGCTTTCTAAGCTTTATCTGCAGAACCTGTTGGGAGTCTGACCCTCCAGGGGCTGCTGCTGCTGAAACACTACTACTGGGATGCTGCAGCCTCGTGTGGTTTCAGCTTCAGGCTTTGACTGTACTTGCTACTCCCTACGTTAATTCCAGCTGTGGTCCCTGCATCTGTGAAGAAAAGGATTGAACATCACCCAAGTGAAGGTACTGGTGACACGTTACATGCTGAACAAATGAAATAAATTCAGTTCTAGCCTTCCAAGAGTGTTACTTTTCACCTTTCAGAGCCTTTTACCGGTCGTCTTCCTCTAGGCTTTTTCTACCCCAGCCTGACGCAGGTGCCACAAAGGACTGTGAAACAGCCAGAGGAAGGAAGGGGATTCCCTGACACACCAGCACCACATCAGCAAAGGTCACAGAAACAGAAGAGAGAAGGCAGCTTGCAGCACCAGGCCTGTAAAGCTGCTGAGCTGAAGAGGATGGAGAGCTCTCCTCTTCGGCTCCTCTTACTTCAGAGGTTTTTCTACTGAAAACGTTTAGTGCTCCTATTGGAGTGGCATGATGAGAAATATTTTCTGTAGCTAACACATCCGTGAGGAATTCAGCAGGCAGCTTAGGAATCTCGTTAACTCCTTTGGCTCGCAAAGGCAGTCTGCTGTTTCTAGAACAAAAAGCATAATGCAGAGAAATACTTTATGGCAACAAAGTGACTCCCAGATGGGTCATCTCAGACAGACCAACCACCATGTTACTGTTTCTCCTGGCTTTTGTCAAAGCAGCGGTGAAATCACTGTCATCTTCTGTCTGTCCCACGAGAGGCAAGACAGGAGATGGCCATCACCCTTGAGCTGCTATGTCAATGTGCAAGTTTGATTTCTAGTGCTACCGCTCACATTTATTAATGCCACGGTTTTAATGTCAAGTAGCAAGAAACTGCAGCGTAAAAGGTACCGTGAGCAAATGACCTATCCCGCTTCAGCAAGACTGCTAGCTCATCGCAGCTGCTGACTGAGCCACAGCACATGCTGAAGTCAAACTCAACTAACAGCCAACTCAAAAACAGTTTTGTTAAACTGCTGCAAATTCTTCCATAAATGCACTTAACCTGTGTGAAAAACAACACATGTATCAACGTGGTTTGAGGTTTTAGGAGAGAGACTGAACATGGCAAGCAACCACCATGTGAATGACCACAGTTGTCCGTGTTCGCACACCCAGCCCGCAGCCATTGCACAGGAAAACGTGTTGGCTGAAGGCGTCAGGAAACAGACGTTCCTGAAGTGTCTGTGCCTGTCTCCCACCACGCTAGTGCCACCAGGTAGCTTGGCACAGGGTGATGCCTACAGGTCACAGCTCCCTGCTGTGAGGGTGCAAGGTTCAACGAGGTTCTGTGATCAGGAGAGAGCAGAGGGAGGTTGTATTCACCTTTCAAGTTTTCTTATCATCAAGGAAGAGCTGGCAAAGACAGCATCTACTTCTACCCAAGCCGAACTGTTAGGCTTATCTCCTGCTCCTGTCCTCGGGTGGGGCTCGCTGCTATCACCCAACCAAGCCCAGCAGCGTTCATCTATAAAACCTTGTCTTTTCTTCCAACTGACCTCCTCTTCAGCCCCGAAATCAGGCCTAATTGCTGTGTGTTCTTTTACCCATTATTCACGGTTACAGCCTCAGACAAAGTTTCAAAAGCTGTGGATACAGCCAAGCAGTAACTGCAGAGGGACACTTCAGAGGAACAAAGACACGCTCTGGAGAACAGTCAGGCTCCCAACACCCTCCACGCAGCGACCTGTTCTCTAGGCTCAGGCTGGCGTAACAAAGGCAATGACAAAAGGTTTTGTAGTGTTACGTTCTGGCCCCAGAGCTGTTCTACACCAGCCGAGCTGGCCCTGAGCAGGGAAGGCACTTGCAGGACGCCGCAGGAGCAGGGAACGCCGGCTGCTGCAAGCGCGGCAGCCATGAGAAGCCAGCAGGAGATCCCACCCCCTGTGAAACTCAATAGCACCATGTGCAGAACACGGACCAGCAGGAAACCCTGCATCGACCAGCGGTTCTTACTGTGTGCACAGACATGTGGCCTCAGAGGATCGCCATTCTCCCCCGTACCTCTTCACAAAAGAGAAGAGAATTACACGAGATTATGCTGCCAGTGATCACAGATCTCCACCACATTTATGCCAGTGAGAACACTGCTCTGAACACCCTTCTCCCACCTGCCTTATTTCTTTACATGGAATACATTCCCCTTTCTTACCACCTAAGGCCCAACCACTTCTCTTTAGGGTGGACTTCTTCAGGCTCAAGAAGGGCTTACAGGCCAAGGTACAACACCTTGCAGTCATACACACCAACGGAGATTCCTGTCACCTAGCTTCAGCCATCTGAAAATAAGATACTTTGTCTATCAGAGCCATCTAGATTTCTTCCCATCACCAAAGGGGAGAGATGTGTGCCTTTAGAGGGTGATCCCCCATCTCTGATAATGACCTGGGGATGAAGGGAATCACTTTCTCTCCAAGCTCTACTCTCTTGATGAAAGAGGGAACAGAAACCACCAGCTTGGGCCAGATGCCCAACTTCCTGATGGCCAAAGCTCTGCAAGATGAAACACACCAAAAGCGTGTAAGGCTGGATTTACAGGGCAGCTTTTAAGCTAGTTACCCTGGGCACAGGCCGAGGTGGCAGCTGGACCACAGCGCAGACTGGATCCAGCCTCAGAAGGGGTAAATGTTTGGTTGCTGGCTTTTGGTGCTATGCTGTGTTCCTGCGGGTTGAACAAGTACTGACAGTGCTCTCCAAAATCAAAGCCATTCTGCAGCGCAGACCACAGCACAAAAATAACTTGCGTGTGTGGGAACCCCATGCTTTTGCATAGGCTGAGTTTTTAACAAACAACAACTTCTGCAGTATCTTTGCCGTGATTTCCTAGCAGGATGGAGAACGCTGTTCACACCCACAACAAAAATTGAGAGGCAAAAGCCACTTCACAAACATACACTTTCAACACACGAAGCAAAAGGACTTTCAAAAGCACAGAGGAGTCGAGCAGTACCGGTGCGAGGAGACATGCTGTCCAGCAGTTTCACCATGCCTTCTCCCTGCACCGCTGTCCACTTCTTGATGGGCGATCCGCCTCCAATCCTGCTGTACTGCTCCTGGATTTTCGGTGTGCGGCGTTTGGCAATCAATGGAGCTAATTTACTGAAGCATTCAAAAGGTGCACATATTAATATCATAACCCAGATTCCCCAAATCACCACCCCACTCCCCAAATCTCTCTGCTGCCGGGGGTTTTCCAAGGCAATCTCCCAAAATTATAGCAAACCAGCATGGCCTGGTTTAATGCTGTATTCCATTGCCCTTCCAAATTTACTAGGTGGCAGGAGACCACAATTTGCAACGACAAAAGAACAATCTTGGCATTTCCTACTTCCAATTATAACACTGCTTCTTGCACTGACTGGTCCCAAGCTGAAACAGTCTTAGGAAATGCTGATATAAACAGAAGTCAAATGTCTGAGTCTACAGCTAGGACAGTAACACCCAACACTGACTGTAACACAGCGTTTCTCACTTTTGAGCTGGAAGCGTCATTAGATCTCTGTCCAGGAAGAGACGAAGTAAGAAATCATGCACGTCATCCAGCCGCTCTGGACCTCCCATGTTTAACATCAAGATTCCTGTTTTAGGTTTCCTATGGAAGCAAGAGATATTTCAAATCCTAGTGACCCACTGCTTTGTTTTTATTATTACTATTACAAAACAACCAGCTTCTCCTCCTGCATTTGTCTTTTGCAAAAGCAGCGTCCTACTTAGAAGCTCATCCTGCTTACATAAAAATACGCACTACAAGGATGAATAGCCAGGGAACAAGTATTTACATGATCTTCACTGTTGTTTGGGTTTTTTTTTAAGTAATCACTTCGCAATGCAGAGTCTGACTGGAAATATCCTGAGAAAATTATATTGGAGCTGAAGGCTGTAAGGGAGGTTATAAAACAGGGTCTAAGGAACTATCTCAGCTGCAGATTCCAACCAAACTAAGTGGCAGCTTCCACAGAAAACAGACCAGCTACCCACACAGGACTTTGTCTTCCTCACTTTGGAGGCACATCTCATCTCCCGAAGCAGGGAAAGCAGCAAAGAGCCATTCTACATATAAAATAAGTGCGGAGTTGGTTTTGCTTGGGGTGTTGGGTTTGTTTTTTCTTTATTTCCACAATGAGTTTTCTATCCAGGTGCAGGCCCAGCACACTGTTGGAAGGATAAGGTCCCTGCCGGCACAGCAGAGCGGACCAGACAGCAGTATTGCTTTTATAGAGCGCTGCTGATCACAGTTCCCATCCAAGTTTCCTCACCAAAACATTTCCCCTGCCGAGGGAGCCCAGTGACCAGGATCTCTTGCCTCCTGAGCAGACAGAGCCGAGGCTACACAGGGAGCTTTCCCCTCCTCTTGTGAAAGCCAAAGTCTTACAAAGGGGCACTGAGAGGAGCCTAGGCCTGCCCCCACGGGTTGGGACCTCCTTTTTCATTTCCTTCCTCCTGGAGTGTCTATCAGGAGGTTGCTGAAGAAAACCCAGGAAGCAGGAACTGGAACCTCAAATAATAATAACAACACCCACGGTTTCTTCTTCTGTTGCTCCTGCCCTGCCTCAGGCCTCCCTGCGTTCTGCGGAGAGCAAGGCAGGCCATCGCTGCCCCACACAACAGTGAGAACAAGAGGCTCGGTGAATGCAGCCAGCCAGATAAGAGCAACCACACACCCACAAGGAGACGAGATAAAGCCCTGCGAGAGCCACGTTTTACTGCAGAGCCAGTTTTGCCGTGCAAGTAAAGCAGCATCCCTCTCACCGTATCAGAGGGAGACAGAGGGCAACGGCAGCGGGTTGCACCCACCCAGAGCCCACCGCGCGCACTTACCGCGCTTCTGGCTGAATTTGAGGTTTCGTGCTCTCTGTCACTGCGGCTGCCGTGGCCTGTCCTCTCCATCGTACCGGGACCCTCAGCTGGCTGCTGCTTCTTACCACTGGAAGGAAGATAACAGCACAGTGATAACCCGCGCTGGGCTGAGGGGCCTCTGCACCAGGGAAGCACTAATCCCTCCAGAGCTACACAAACACCCGTGGCAGCACTGCGCTGCCTGGCACATCCTCCCTTAGGCTCCGGGTCCTGGAATCAATGGAAGTCATGAAATTGCAAGCTTTTGCCTTTCTTTAACCACTCTGTACACTAACAGCTTTTCAGATACCGGGCAGTAACCTCAAACCAAAGAAAAGCCTCCCTAATCTTTAAGCTCCAATCATAAGTCCAAAATAACTGGTGACAACACAAGGGAAACTACACAGGGCTGACACACAAAGTATGTCGTGCTACATAATTCCTCGTGGGACAGACAGACCTGGGCTAACTCCAGGCAACGAAGGGTTTCTACACCACCTCTACAAGGCAAGCCAGACATCCGTTAATTCAGGGTCCCCAGCAAACTTCAGCGACCTAGGTGAGCCCCTGCCAGCCACGAGCACACAGCTGCTTAATCTGACCGCATGTCAGGTACACTGAGCTGCAATTTCAGAATCCATCTACCCGGGGCCATTGGCAGTTTTCTTTCTTGCTACCCAGCTAGGCGACTTCTATTATTGCTGCATTTCAGCATGAGCCAAAACCCAGGATACTTTACTTCCCACATGCTGCTTACAGCCTGCTTTTCAAAAGCACGCTTTGTTTTCCTCAGGAGTTCATAGTCATTACACGATATTTTTCAGTGCAACAATAGTGTGAATTGCCCAAGATGAAATAAATTGTTGTATTCTGCATCCTCGGCTCTCCAGCAATTGTTTGGCGCGACACTTCCCTGGTCAGACCGCGGGAGCTCAGCAGCAATTGAGCCCCAATAGCACAGACCTCCTCAGCAGCCGATCTGCCTGCTGAGAAGAGCATCTTACGGTTCACAGTTCCCTAATAACATCCTGAACAGATGCTGAACGCCCTCAAAACCACCTGAAATCAATGACAGTGAAAAGCATCTTGCAAATCCAGCTTCTTACCCGGGATTAAGAGTGTGTCGCTGCAGATGCCTGTGTCTGTGGTGACATATAAAAGGCTGCAAACTAAAGAACTTCAATTCAAGCATCGCTGATGCCTGAAAGACTCTCTTCAAATATTTATATTCTTCCAGTTCTCAGGTTATTACTTTTACAAGCACTGACACTCTATGCAAATTATACAGCACAATAAAAAGAGACGTTTCAATGGCCGTATTGATCCTTCTGCACTGTAAATAATATAAATAATGGAAAGCATTTGCTTTACTTCAGGAGAGGTTTGGGCACGTTTCTACCCGCACCACGAAGCGCACAACGCAGAACACACAGGGTATGTGACGACGACGATCCCAGCTTGACAAAACATTGGCAGAAGCGTTCTTTTGGAAGTTTTAGAAATGGCACTATCGTATTAGCCTTTGTTAGAGCAGCAACGGGGAAAAGCGTGACATTTACAGAGAGGAGGGAAAGCGCTGGGGCTGAAGGGGCACGCAAAGCTGGCTGCGTGTTGTGGAAAAGGCAACACGTATGTATGTGTAGGCAGCACATGTAGCATGTAGGCAGCGTGTGTAGCATGTATGTAACATGCATGTAGCGTGCAGGCAGCACATGTAGCGTGTGGGCAGCATATATAACGTGTGGGCAGCATATATAATGTGCAGGTAGCATACATAACGTGCAGG
>JAVSBS010026821.1:0-29287 GCA_033124195.1 Coracias cyanogaster | reverse complement strand
GTCATATTGAGCTTCTCACCAGCTAACACCCCCAAGTCCTTTCCTCAGGGTTGCTCTCAATCCACTCATCATCCAACCTGTATTTGTGCTTTAACTGTCCTGACGTAGGTGCAGGACCTTGCATTTGTCTTTGCTGAACTTCATGAGCTTCACACAGGCCCACCTGCCAATCTTGGCCAGGTCTCTCTCGATGGAATCCCTTCCCTCCACCATGTTGACTGTACCACACAGCTTAGTGTCTTCAGCAAACATAATGAGGGTGCACTCAATTCCACTGTCTGTGTCACCAACAAAGGTATTAGATGGCACCAGTCCTAATACCTACCCCCGAGGAACACCACTTGTCACTGGTCTCCACTTGGACATCAAGCCACTGACCTTGCAGTCACACTTTGAGTGTGACCATCCAGCCAATTCCTTATCCACCAAGTGGCCCATCCATTAAATCTATGTCTTTTCAATTTAGAAACAAGTATGTTGTGGGGGACAGTGTCAAATGCTTTGCACGAGTCCAGATAGATGACATAGATTTCTGCTATCGACCAATACTATAACCCCATTGTAGAAGGCCTCCAAATTTGTGAGGCACAGTGTGCCCTTAGTGAAGCCATGCTGACTGTCACCAATGACTTCCTTATTTTCTATGTCTCTAATATAGTTCGCAGGAGGATCTGCTCCATGATCTTGCTAGGCACAGAGGTGAGACAAATGGGCCTGTAGTTCCCCAAGTCTTCCTTTTTTACCTTATTAAAATTGGAGGGTTTATTTCCCCTTTTCCAGTCAGTGGGAACTTCACTGGACAGCCATGACTTCTCAGATATCATGGATAGTGGCTTAGCAACTTCATCCACTGGTTCCCCGAGGACCCGCCAATGCATCTCATCAGGTCCCATGGACCTTCAGGTTCCTTAGATGGTCTTGAATCTGATCATCATCTACAGTGAGCAGTCCATTCTTCTAGTCCCTGCTTTCATCTTCTGTGATGTGGTTGATGTGGTTGAAGCACTTGCCAGTGAAGGCTGAGGTAATGAAGTCTTTAAGTACCTCAGCCTTCCCCATAACCCAGCTAACCAGGTCTTCTATTTCCCTCCAGAGAGGGCTTACATTTTCCCTAGTCTTCCTTTTATCATTCATGTTCCTACAGAAGCTTTTGTTGTTGCCCTTTATGTCCCTGGTCAGATTTCATTCTACCAGGGCTTTGGCTTTCCTAACCTGATATGCTGCTCGGATAATTAGTCTGTATTCCCCCCAGGCTACCTGTCCTTGATTCCACCCTTTGTAGGCTTCCTTTTTGTGTTTGAGATTGTCCAGGAGCTCCTTATTCATTCATACAGGTCTCCTAGCATTTCTGCATGACTTCCTCTTTGTTGGGATGCATCACTCCTCAGCGTGGAGGAGGTGATCCTTGAATATTAACCAGCTTTCTTGGGCCTCTCTCTCTTCCAGGGCTTTATCCCATGGTACTCTAACTAGGAGATACGTGAAGAGGCCAAAGCCTGCTCTCCTCAAGTCCAGGGTAGCAAGCTTGCTGTGCTCCCTCCTCACTGCCCTATGGATCTTGAACTCTACCATTTCATGGTCACTGCAGCCAGGGCTGCCTTTGAGATTCACATTCCCCCGCTCCTTTTTGGTCAGAACAAGGTCCAGCATAGCACTTTTCCTTGCTGGCTCCTCTATAATTTGGAGAACAAAGTTACCATCAACACATTCCAGGAACCTCCTGGATCGCTGGTGCCTTGTTGTGTTCTCCCTCCAACAGATATTGGGGTGGTTGAAATCCCCCATGACGACCAGGGCTTGTGAAGGTGCTGCTGCTCCCATCTGTCTACAGATGGTCTCATCTGCTCTGTCTTCCTGCTCAGGTGGCCTGCAGCAGTTCTCCACTATAATGTCACCTGTCCCTGCCCTCACTTTAATCCTGATGCATAAAATCTCAGTCAGCTCCTTGTCCATCCCCAGGCAGAGCTCCATATGCTCCAGCTGGTCATTGACATAGAGAGCGATACACCCTCCTCATCTTCCCTGCCTGTCCTTCTTAAAGAGCCTGTATCCTTGCTCTCCAACACTCCAGTCATAGGAGTCATCTCACCATATCTCTCTGATGCCAATAAGATCATAGGCCTAAAGGCATACATATGTCTAACTGTTCTTGTTTATTCCCCCTGCGGTGTGCAGATATAAACTGTAACTTGTAATATTCTCAGGAACAGTAAAGTCTATGTGAATCAAGAGGTGTAATGTAGTGATTCTAACCAGGAAGCCATTGTACCTCAAGGAGCTGGTGACCCACACCACAATTAACTTAAGTACATGCGGACCTGTGCGGTCCTACATATCCAGTGTGGCCTCAGGCTGGGCTGTGCTGCACAATCCCTCGGCTGCAAGGCAAACTCAGTAAGTTCACCACAATAGAGAAGCCTGGAGGCAGATCCTACTCAGTACCAGCAATTATAGCACCTGAATGGCCTCACCTTTATATAGAAGTTCAGCAAGAAGTCCTCATGAGAACATCCTTTATGAGCAGAGTTATTTTCTTGTACGAAAATTATAGCCAATAGTTCAAAGAATTGTGATGGAAGAAGCTCTCTCCTTCGACACGATCCTTGCAAATCTAGGAAATATGTCCATGGTCTGTCTGATGATGCAGAAACACAAGGTGCCCAGCACCTGAAGGGACATAAGATTTATTCCCTATATGTAGTCTTCTTTTGTTTCTCTTTTATTAAAAAGCTTATTTTATTAAGCTATTTGTTGTTAGCTTACCTCTCTCTCACATTGCATCTCAGCCCCAGTGCAGAAGTCTCTGAGGTTAAAAACTTCCTTTGCCAGCAGGTCACTGGAAATAGATTACGTTTCTGACTAGAGATGTCACTGTATTCCCCACTGATTTCATCATGCCCCAAAATTTTGGCTAACATTTAACTACTCAGCTGCCAACTGGCAAATTCTGCAATTAGCATTAGAAACAATCTTGCAAAGAAATAGGGCCAAAACCATACTATAAACTTACTGGCACAGCAATTTGGAACACCTTACATTAAAGCATTGTACCAAAGTGTGACTCCTAGATAAGACTCGTGATTTTGAAGAAGTCATTCAGAAAAGCACCAACTCTGGTAGCTGGCCAGGTGTAACTTTATGTAGCTATAGGAAATACTCAGGAAAGACAGAAATCTTAAGTGACATACCTCTTCCAGGCTTGGTCCCCATGCTTTGTTGTATCTATAAACTCTTCCACCACGTAAAAGTGCCAGTGGTGATCTTGCTATCCTGCAGGTGTGAGCCTGTCTTTCTGGCCAGCACAGAATTAGTTTCCTCATTTCTAGATAAAGCCAGAGGAGACTGGAAAGTAAGTAGAAAAAAGTATTATTTCCCCTACAATTGAGGGCTCATGCCTAAAATTATAGCCAAGGTGCTCAACAGCATCAGGAGTAAAATGCTTCTAGAGCTGCAGAGAAACAAAACTTTAATTATAAAAATTACCATGAATGTAAGAACGTTCACAGGTTTTCAGTAGTTGGCAAATTTTGAATATCCAAGTTATAGACTTAAATAAAATGAAGACATTGGAAACTCAGTTCATATACACAAGTCCTTGCACAGACTTGGCTTGGGGAGTTGATGAAGTTTATAAACTCTGCCAATTTATTGAAAGATTTTATGTTCTCTGTAAGCACTTCATTTCATGGCTTACAAGTTTCACAGTACACTCTGGGGAAAAAAAAAAAAAAGATGCCAGCCCTTAGAAACATCATGAATGGTAGGTAAGAGATGAAGTAACCAAAACAGTACTTTTGGCACTATCCAGACTGTCACTCTGGTCTTCCAATTAGGAACTGGAACTTTTTTCCATCTCTGAGGTAGGAGCTTATTTATGTAAGGTATGCAACAAGAAGCAGACACCAAATGCTCACTTGTTTGCAAAGCTCAAGCCTACAATTGAGTAACATTCAAGCCATTGAAAAAGAATGGATGATTCTTTTATGGGAAATGCTACAGAATTGAAAAGTCATTTGGGAACCTTTGAAGTTTGTTACAATTTCAAATCCAGAAACCATTGTAAATCAGCATCCATTCTTTTGATTTTCAAAACACTTGCGTTATATACATTTTTATTCTGCTGTAAGAGTAGCTTTTACAAGGAAGAGGAAAACCAAACTAATTGTTGGAAAAAATTTAAATATTCTTTTACTTAAAATATTTCAGAAGAAAGTTGTTTCCAGACAGTTGACTAGTCCAGCAAACATGTCAGCCTACATGCTTTTGCTCACATTAACAATTTGAGTACTGGTTTTATTACCAAAAGTAATAAAAGGGTGTGGAAACAGAATAAATACTTCGATGATTGTGGAAGGAGAGGGACTGAATGGAAGAAAGTTTAAATCTTCCTCAAAATCCTTCTTTAGTACAGAAGCCAGACACAAAAATAAGCAAAACTGAAAATTGTAATGGAATATATAACCTTTCTCTCTCTAACTAGATAATTATTTATTGATATAAACAGAATAACTATTAACTACATAACATATAATGGTCAGGTTCCAAATCAGTTATAGCAAAATACAAAACCTGAATTAAAATATACACTGTAGCCATATAATACACACATATAATACATGATAAGAATAGAAAACAAACATTCAATTTAAGAAGTTTAAAATTATTTTAATAAGCAAATTAACCAATAAGTACATTTCTAGCCTCCAGTAAAAGTCAAGGCAAATATGTTACATTTTCATTCTTTGCCATTCTTGTGAATGAACTTCCTTTACAAAATGGGAATTAAATCTCAAATCACTATGAGAAAATGAGAAGCAATTTGGTAAGGGTAGCTGGGGCAGAATTTGAAACAAGCGAAAAAAACCCCATCACCACAAAACTTGAGACACTTGATTTTTTGTTATCTGATTATTTTATTTGCTGCCACCGATGTCATCAATGCATTTTTCAGATGACCGAGACAATGAACAGAGAACAGAAAGGAATCACATTTTTTTTTCGTTTTCCTTTACAACAATGCAAACTTGAATAAGCAAAATGAGATCATCAGTTACTTTAAAAATGTGCACACACTCCAAAATTAAAGGAAGATTTTAAAGACTATTTTAATTTTTTAGTTAATTTACAGGACTAAATAATCTATCATGCACTATAAAGCAAAGGAAGGTATATTTTCTGGCTTAGAAAATTCCTGAGGGCAGAGTATTGAAAGCTGAAATAACATTTCTTTTTTTTTTTTTTTTTCTCTGTCTTGCGTATTTTCCTCTAGTTAATGCTGCCAGCCATTTCCAGACAGAAGAATGTGCTGGGTGACTTTCAGTTTAAACCAAATTTGGTCATTTGATTTTCTACAAGTGTAAAAATTCTAACCACATTTTCTCATTTAAAAGTAAACGTATTCAATAACAATAGAGATAATTTTTTTTTTCCTATTTTTTCAGAATTAGCCATGCTGGTCTTAGTGAAATTATATAGAAAGGAAATTATATGGAAAGCCAATTTTGATGAATAAACATTCACATTAGTTTTATTATCCAGTAAATGTTTTTACTTTTATGAACAGGTGTGGGTTGGTCGTGTTTTGTTTTTTTTTTTCATTTCTTTGAATGAGCTTTGATATAATGCAACCGTCAAGATTTAGGTTCAGTCCACCAGACCTACAATAGATGTTTTCTGTTAACTCCCCTTTCCCCTGCAAACAGAGGAATAGAAAGGATAAGGGAGAGAGACTTATGGATCACTGTTGGCCCCCTCCCAAAGGGGAGAAGAAGGGAATGAGAGAGACACTTCCAGATTAGAAAACTAAAACGGCTTCAATGAAGACAATAATAATAAAATGGGACATATACAAATTTATACAAAACCAGCATCAAACTCAACCTCCCCCTGATGGCACTTACATCACCGTCACCACCGAGGCTGCAGTAGGCACTGGCAAAGTCCCAGACTGGGCTCAGCAGCAGATGGGAACCAGGTTCAGGAGTTTCAAGAACACGCAAATCAGGATCAAAGGCAGGGCTGAGAAGAAAGAAGGCCAAAGGGAAGGGTCCCAAAGGCAAGAAGGCCCGCAGAAAGCAAGAGGGCTGAGACCCTTGTGATCCCTCAAATTTATACTGAGTATGACATACATGGGATGGAATCCCTCATTGGTCAGTTTAGGGTCACCTGTCCTGGCCACTCCTCCCCGCAGGTGCAGCCTTTCACCTTCTGCACCCCCCAATGTGGCACACAAGAGTTAGCAGTGACCTTGGTCTCCGTACCAATCCTTGGTAGTAACTCTAAACATCAAGTGTTGTCACTGCTAGAAGCAGACACTGTCTGCAAAAACATGCTGTTAGCTTCAGAAAGTGCAGTTAGTTAGAAGAGACTCAGATGAAAGGTAAAAATCACTGAACAGAATTGGTTTGGTTCTAACTCAAACCAGGACAGCAACAATTATTTCTTGCACAGAAGCCATGAGGGAAGGATTAAAAAAAAAGTCAGGGGAATTAACATTTTATTTCTGTTAGATATTTCTATACAGAAACTTACTACTTTAGTATGGAAGGGACTAACAGTCATGGGAACATCCTCTCCCACGCAAACTTAAATTTAGTCAGGGCATAACATGACCATTTACTAATCTGGTGAAAACTTATGAACAATATTGCATGGATTGTTTCTTACAAAGAAACATCACAACTTACAATGAAAGAATGAAGACAAAATTTATATTTGCTGTCATTGAAAATGAGGTATTTCCTTACAATAAGATTAATGTTTTTAGATTTACGGAGAGAAGAACAAATAGTACTTCCATGTCCTAGGAAATTCCTTTATTGGAATGTAATGAGACAGCAGCATTTCTGAAAAATCCTTGTGCTCTGCTTCTAGGAGATGAATATCAATCCAGGAAAACACACCACTGCAGATATGGAAGCTCCATCCTCACAACTGAAAGGTCAGAGACTGGAGTGCATGATCTCAGAATTAGCTCAGTTTAGATATTCCTCTTTAGTGTATTAACTAAACCATAGGCAACTTTTTGGGCTTTCCCTTCCCTTTCCTTTACCTGTTGCCAGAGTAGATTAATATCAGTAAAGTGATGACAGCATTCCTTATTTCAATTTTTTTTTATTGTTCATATTAACACTCATACAATGAAAAGATCGGAGGTTTACTTAATCAGAGATTCAGAGACAGAGCTAGCATTCATTTTGTGTCCAAATCAAAACAAATGTATATTTCACTACTGCATGGCAGAAGGAGGATTGTATGATATCCAGAAACATAACCAAGGAAAGTATCTTTTTTAACAAGTCTTTATGACTTTTAAAAATGTCAATATGACAATTGCACATATTGATTGTAGAGCACCACTTAACCATATTCATTAGCATAGCTAGGTATGACTGCTATTGGTCTCAAATCACATTGTTGGAATTCCAACAGAAAGTTCCGTTATTTTTATAATGTTTATTGTTACCAATCTGTCTTAACCTTACTCTTCCTTACTAACAAAAAGTAATTGTAGCTCACAACTCTACATTAACAGAAATGTCCCATCTGTAATTTAATTTCTAAACAAAGTCAGCATAACCTTTCACATTTAGTTTCTGTGTTGTCAACAATTGCTTATGCCAAGCAAGTTTTCCCTACTTATATTTCTGCACAGTTAAAATACTTGAACATATCAGCCCTCCCTCATTCTGAGCTTCAATGGATCCTAATCTTTAAAGTAGCCTTCTAAAAAGTGCAAATATTTCACCATTCATTTGCATCTGTGCCAGATCTACAGGCTACAGTGCATTTCACAGTCAGAGTTCAAATATTAAGATAAAAGAAAAACAACAACAGCAGTGGAGCTGATAAAGACTGCAGCTCCATTATTGCATCTATCTTGGGGATTTAAAGCAAACTTACAAGCTACAGTTGAGTATCAGTGAAAGATATAAGATCAAGGAAGCAGACAGCTTTGTTAATGGAACTTTGATATTGTGACAGAACTTGTGGTGATAAAGATAGGAAAATCACTGCAGAGTGCACGAAGCATTGAATAGAGTCACTTGGGGGCTATATGATTAAGTTCAATTCAAAAGAACAAGAGGAATGGGGTAGTAGAAGAAGGGCTGAAGAAACAGAAGTAGCAGGAAAAGTTGAACACCTGCAACAGTCTTTAAATGCTACCAGACTATTTTCCATTAAGATGATCTCCATGATGTATAAAGACAAAGTTTGAAAAAGTTTGTCAAAACAGATTAAAAAAAAAATATTGTTAATAATTCTATTAATAGCTCGCCTTAAAAAGTGAGGACTGTACCAATAGGGCAATAGAGAAACTAGCATATCACTAGAGTGAAAAAAAAAAAAAGTGATTTGGAAAAAGGTAGTCCCATTTAAAGATTCAAGTAAAAAAAAAAATTTTTTTAAAAGTTTCACTATTTTGTCTCACTTCATGTCTCCACCCCTTTATTTTGGAGACTTTTACAAAAGTAAGGGAGCAGTACCAGCATTTCTACATGCACAAAGAACAAGGAAACAATGAAAACTTTTTTGACAGGAAGAATGCTGACAGCAACCACTGCAATAAAAGACTCCTTCAGCTCTACACTTTAGAGACTTTAATCATGCTAATACTGCCTTAATCACATGTTTGAACGCAGGTACCTTTCTAAGATATCTTTGCATTATTCATACAAAGTAATAAGGAATTCCTATTTCTACCCTTTTACAGATGCATAGAGGATTTCAACACTTCTGGAAGGAAAGCTTTTCTAAGTAATGGGAATCATTGACTAAACTATTCTAAATAGGTTTTTTCACAACACTTTACAGCATATATCAAATTAGGTAGATTTAATTACTTCTTCTGTGCTGCCTTTATTTCTCAAGTAATGCCATAATACATCCTCCTGTCTGAAATTGGAAAAGGAGTAATTTCTTTCACAGAACCATAGAGAAAGATGAATTTCCCTTCACAGATTTCAGCAAGAATTGGAAAATGAAACTTTAGTAGAATAAGGATCATATTCTGATGCTGAGCAAACCACTTGTTTACAAACAAAAATTGAGAATAAAAAGAGAAACAACAGCAAATACTGCAATATCAGGATAAGAAGATTCATAAAAACCTACCACAACTGTAGCAAAGAAAAATGTGAAAGTAACACGCTTTTTTCTTTTCTATTAAGTACACCATAGATATTAAACCAATAATTCATAATAAACCTAATAGCTATGAAAGTGGGAAAATAGAACAGCCATTAGTAGGAAACTATGCATGAAGTAATATTATACAAGCCTCCTGGATTTTATACTTAGATTGCATCGTATGCTGTAGTAGATATTGTGGGCCCTTGGACCTAACTATGCCTCATCAACTACCGTAAGGATATAAATTTTACCTATAGTTTATTCATTTTTTCCTACTACTTAGCAAGGAAATAGCACTAAAACTGAGTGTGAAGTTGTGACAGTGTTGCAAAATGCCACTGAAGTAATTTTGTTTATAAAACCATCAAGCTACCTTCCAACTTCATTCTTAACACTCATGTTGTACACGTGAATCCAAGCACTATACCACTCTTTGTCCATCTGAGGTCATCTACCCTGCACCTCCTTCACAGAATGAGGGCTGCATGTAGGATTCATGCTTAAGGACTGAACATTCATTCAGTTCCTTGTGTGGTTTGTTGACCTTGGTTGTTTGCCCAACATCAACCCAGGCACTTGCTCACTCTGTCCTCAACAGGACTAGTGGGAAATAAGATTCCTCTCCTTCATTCTCTGACCTTATTATTCATAAGGTTGTTTCCCCCCCTCCTCGCTGTCTGTGCAATGCCAATGCATTTAGGCATTGCAGACTTCTCTTAACTGCTCTAACAGCATCAATCTCCCTTCTTAAATTTCATCACACTTTTAAATCTTCCATTCCAACCTCCCCACTCCTTCCCAGTTGTTGTGCTTTCTACTTAATTCTTCACATTCAAAAGGTACATGAAGTGCAAAAGGCAGCAAGGGATGCTGGCAAATATATATTTACATATAGGAATAAAGCTTTGTGATCATTGCAAAAATATGTCATTTAAGTCTAATCTCATTTCTTACACAAAAAAACCCACAACTATTTAAGCAGCATTGGTACACTTAGTCCTTTCTATGTCCAAAGCTCTCCTTTTCAAAGCAGCCTTCAACATTTCTTTTCCATTTTTGAAAATTACTTTTTTTTAAAGTTGGTTCAGGCTCGGACATCAAAGGTTTACTACCTCAGATGGCATGAATCAAAAGTTTTCTGACACCACTTAAACTCCTCTTTGCAATTTTTTTTTCTCCTGGAATATTTCAGCTTTATAAATACCACTCCATACAGGAAACCTTGGAAGATTACGACTATCCTATAAATTCAGTTTGTTAAGTGTGTTTTACAAAGAAAGCCAAGTATGTTCCAAGTTAATGTTGTCTTTCATTTTGTCCTGTAAGCAGGACATAACACTATACAAAGCCTACCGAATGGGTGAGCTAATAAATTCCAGGAGTCACAGTAGCACTGAATCTTCCTGAATTTATGAGTTGTATACGGATTGCCCAAAGTGTCATAATTGAGAGCTACCAAAGTACAAGAAAGCTATGACATACATGTACCTGTTTAAAACTAGGCTAGCAAAATTGCCTGCTGAATTTTCAAAAGAAGTGTTTCAAATTTAGAATGATCTAAACCTTGACTGACTCCTCCTCACATTGAGAAAAGCCAATGCTATAAATCCTGCCCACGTACAAACACCTATGTCTTTGATTATTTCTCAGCTTAAGAAATTTCCAGAAACTTAGCTGAGAGTTTACCAAAAACATCCTTACTATTCAATGTCTCAGTGTTTGAATTATACAAACCAAATCCTCTACTTCTTTTTCTGTAACATAATGCTGTATGGAACTAGTAAATATTTATAATTTTTTTGCCGATTAAAATTTCTTTTCTTATTGAAAAGCTTTATGCAATACTTTTTAAAGCAGGTTAATGTCAACAACTACAAAGCTGAGGTATGTAGGAGAGAATAAATCAGGTTTCATGGCTCCTCTTACCTTCTCAATTCCTTTGGTAGTGAAGAGGCACTCCAAAAGATTCTTTCCAGCTAACCTTGTAGTTAACTATTTTACAGACAATCTCATCTATAGTCCTTTGATAAACTGCTCTCTTCTGCAATATTTTTGGGCACGGCTGTACTGAGGGATATTTCCTCTTTAAATACTGGAAAAAAAAACAAAAAGTGGGTACAAAAATAACCCAAAACTATAATAAAGGTCTTATTCATCTCCATTTCCTCATTGGGAAATAAAAATCTGTATGGAGTATCAGTTACCTCACTATTGTCTGTACTGAAGTGTGGTGTTGATGGATAAACACCTCAAATATTTAGATAACCACATATGCTACCATATGAAGAAAATTAGGTGGTATCTCAAACTATGATAGAAAGTGGCTAAATTGTTAAAGGGTAAAACTCAACATCTTTGGTTTCACCAGCAGATAAATGCAAACGAACAGAGCACTGAACTACTTCTTGTGAAAAATATAATGAAAGTACTTTAAGCTAATTCAACTTCTATGTCACAAAAGAGTGTGAGGGGAAGAAAAAAAGTCCTGCCACAGAAAGAGATATAAAGTATCTTGACAATGTTGCTAGCAAACTATTATGATATTTTCTTCTTCCACAAAAATAAGCCTTAGTTTAAGGCATCCTAAATTATCTGGGGGAAGGGGTGGGTGGGGGAGGGAAGGGAGAGGAAGAGCAGGGGAGAGAGAGGAGGAAAGCCTGACTACCATCTGTAGCACATACTCAGACTGTCAAATTACAGAAAATAACAAAATTATGAATACTGCCTTTCATGTTTCCCTGAATAAGGACTGGTGAGATACACAACACAAAATACTTACAAACATCAACAAATAAATATTTCCTCTAAATCATCAAAGACTGACAGTTTCCACAGAACAATTTTTTCTTCTGGTACTTGTTGATGTGCCAGCTACAGCATTTCTAACTGTTCTGGTTTTTTTGACCTATTCCTAAGTTGAACAAATTTGTCATTTATCAATTTTGAATGAATCCCCAGACAATTCTGATTACCAATATATGTGTTTAGCCTTAAATGCTATCTAGACTTCTAAGAGAAATAGCAATCAAGAGGGGAACATCCTGATTCTCTGCAATTACAGTAACACAGTGGTTTGGACAGCTGAAAATACTAGAATCGTGTTGCAGGCACACACTGATAGATCAGAGGTCCATCAGTAAATAAGTTAAAGATGACAGACAGCTTTGCTAAAATAAACATGCTTTTTCCAAAAGAGGCGTGGTACTGTGAGTGCCAGTATACCAGAAACAAGCAGGAAGCTTAAAAGAAAAAAAAAGAAAATCAAGCTGTGATAACTGTTTCAGCAGAAATACCTCCAGATGAATATTCTGCAGTGTTTGGACTGAACTAGTGCTGTCTGTCTGTTAACTCTACCTGTACATAAACAACCAACCCAAACCAACACAACCACTGCATGAAATAAATGTAAGGGACTGGCTTCTACAGTTTTCCACAGTAACATTCTTCCTTCAGCTACTAGTATAAAACAAATATGTTGACTTTGTGTGTTGATTGGTATCTCACACACTGGTGAAGAACGCAGATTTGGAACAATGTTGGTTTTTATATCCAGGTAGTATCGTTACCTTTGTTTAAGATTAAAGTGTATGTTAACTCGATTTTTTCACTCACTGTATTTTACCCTCACTAGTTAACAAATGTAAGTCATGCAAGATGCAGTTTTAAGACTATTTCTGCTCAGGCAGTCCTTGTACAAATAGCAACTCCACATTTAGAGACGTGGTTATTAGCAATTTTGCCCAAGTTTCTCCTAGGCTATAGTTAGGTAAAATGAATGAATTCTGCCTTCTTCAAATTAGTTCTTTAACGTAAAGACTTGAGGGAAAAACTAAGGTTAAGGGCAACACACATTTCACTTTGTTATACACAAAACAAGCAGCTTTCCTATTGCTATCTTTGATGCTTTGGGCAAGATTCAACACATTCCATATTAAACATAACAAAGGATTGCTGTTTGAGTCCTTCTGGTTTCCTGTGGTTAAATAGGGTTTTAAACTACCTTTTATATTTTGATCCATTTATGCTTCTAACAAAGTGTCCTGGAGGCACACATAGATTTTATTCCTGCTGATAATCTCTCTCTGCTCTACGTATTTTGTAGGATACCTCACTTCATTCTGATGGCTACTTCAACTCAAAGGTCTGACTCTCACTGGAGTGCCACTAGGCTAGACATTTACTTACAGCATCACTAAGTTCCCTGCAGTTTTTTTGCCTGTAAATCTTTGTCTTTGAGCCATGCATTCTCACTTTTCCCCCCCTCCCCAAACCCCCCTGAAATTGCAGGAAACAGTCATTGAAATCATTGCACGACGTCTAAACATAACAGCAACAACTAAAAATACTAGTGTCATACAAAGCAACGTTATTTTATTTTCTCCTGAGAAATATCACGCTTTCTGGTAACTATTTGTCTTTCCTCTCACACACAGCATCTGAGTGTAATTAGGATGACATGACCTGGTTTACTGGCATCTTCCTCCAGTAATCAGTTGCAAAATGACACAGTATGATTTCATGCGATGTTAAAATAGGGTAATACAAGACCTCAGTATGATAATTTTTTGTATGGAAATAATATTATTTATTCAATACTTGGTAATTTATTGGAAAATTATTTTCTGGGGGAAAGATACTCTCACACATTACCAAACAACACTTAGAGCCATTTAAGTCTCCAAAACAAGTTCAGAATACTGAAATGTCATTACTTATTTAGGTACATTCTAAGAATACATCTAGCTTGCCACGGACCAAACTTGCAAGAACAAATAATCCCCCTATATCATAATCACGTGTTGACCGCCCTTTGTGGGTATATATATATATGCAGGGACTTTTTAAAATTTAGATTTGAAAAACCCTACAAGTTTTAAGACACTTATATAAACATTCTTCTAAGACATTTCCAAGTGTCCACTTTCCACTCTTTCTCCCCCTACCCCTTCCTCCAAGAAGCATGCAGAGGAAATTCAACTGCCTGATTTATGCCACTTCCTTTCCCAGGAAGGCAGGTGCCATAAACTCAAGACCTTTATGGAGCACCGATCTCTACTATCTGAGCATTTGGTTTTCAGTCAATACTCTAGGAAACTTACACAGAAAGGGTTGCTAGCTGCAGCACTCTCACCACTTTAAGGTGTTATATTCCCTACTGATGTAAGGGGATGCATCAAATATGCTAACTTCAGGTGTTTCGGGTGACAACAGACATGAGTTGTGGTCTCCTCAGGTAGACAATAACCCTCGTTAGGTAAGAGTCTTCAACTATTTGGCCAAAATACAATTCAAAAGCTCCTCCACCTTTACAAAAAAAGGTACAGATGTTAAGGATACATACAACAAAACCATTTAAAGCAAAAAAAAAAAATCTCCTTATTCAGCTATAAAGCATGTCTTTCAGTTAAAAATAAGAGTACCATACAGCTTTATATATAAGCAATCTTCCCTGATTCCCATCAGGCCTCATTAAATATTAATTCCACAGCAGTTTTATCATCTTAAAAAAATAAAAAATAATTTTCACAATCCTCTGCTTAGATATTTTGCATGATCTGTTCACTTTGTCTTGTTTGAGATGAAATTACAGCACTTCCTCTCCTTGGCATTCATATTCTCCCACTATGTGAGAGAATATATGTGGTTTGTTGCCTGCAGCTGAGGGACATTGGAGTCCATAACCAACCAGATCCCTGTAGTCCAATGTTCTCTCTTTGAGACTGAACATATCATTAACTCAATTGGACAGAAAGTTTACAAATGAATGTTGGTTAATTTGTTGCTCACTGGATAAAGAAAATGCTGAAGACTGTAATATATTTCACCAAGATAAGGATTTTTGCCTTGAAATCCAAGAGTAACCACATTATTTCACTTGACTCTCTTCAACATCATATCTTAATAATACACATACACATCGGGACAAGGTTCCTGAATGACAGAGATGAGGGATTTCTAAGTTTCAAGTCTGCTTTACTCCAAAATGGGTCTAACCCTGATATAGTCTAAAGGCAGATTACCATGTCAAGCCATTATCTTCAGTAAAATTCAGAAAAGACTACCAACTGACAAGAAATCCATGAAGCTCATTATTTAAACATTCTCTTGCCCATTAGAAAACACTTCAGGCTTGGAAATGAATATAGTAACAAAATTTCACTCTTCACAAGCAGCTTTCCTTAAAAATTAGGATTACATAGCTTTGCTGCATGAATACGGTAAACACACAAGGTAAACACATTAGTCATCCCTCCAATTTATTTTTTTAAGATACACATGTATTTAGATGCATGCCTCCATCTCCTGTACCAGCTCTCCAAAATCTCCTAACATTAGCATCTGGTAAAATGTTTTGCACTGGCACGAGCGATATCTTGCATAATGAGGCAGTGATTTAAAACAAAGCCTGCCAAAATAGCTAGAAAAATTGCAGAAAATCTCAAAATAAGCATTCTCAGGAGAGCAGTAAGCTCTGTGACTTGAAGTTTAAATCTGACAAAAGTTAGAAATAAAACAATTTCCTGGTTGTCACAGGCCACTTATTCCAGGCTACCATGTAAAACGTGTCTAATCTTGGTTGTGATAAGGCATACTATGCAATCCAGACAGACAGAGCTCTAGAATACTCTGGAATTTTTTTGCTGCAATGAGTCTCACATTCACAAGTACTCAAAATGCCCTAAAATCACCTTAGAAAAAGCACCATCTGGCTATTACTAGCTGCAAATTACCAGTTCTGAAATATTACTATATTAAGAATATCATCCAAAACAAGAGCTAACCTCTTGTGCAACAGAAATGCAGCATATAAATCTAGCAAGATTTTTATTTGGATTTAAACTTAAAAGCAAAATTTACACTAAGTTTGCCTTTTCTCAGAAGGGTGTATTTTCTTCAGTAATTTAGGATGAAATACCAGAAGATTGTTTTGGGGTTTTGTTGTTGTGGTTTGGTTTGTTGGTTTTTTTGTTTGTTTGTTTCATTTCAAAGTAAGATCTAAAAGATGGATATGCTATTTGCTAGTTCCTTGCACAGGAAGATATTTCTCCTTAAATAGCACAGCACCAGTTATTTTCCAAGGAGATTTAACTCCCATGTTTTCTCATTATCAGTGAAATTTAGTAAGGGATTTGTCTTCAACACAGATTTGAAGACGGATACTGTATTGTAATTTAGGGCATTTTTAACAATATTCGTTTCTCTGCATCATTTTTCTTTCCAGAGAACTTCACTGATTCATCCTTCAACACAAACAGTAAATGATCTGATTGAATTTAAGGTTTTTTTCTAATGAAACTATTATTCATATGAGGGGGGAAGAAGTTTTGGAGGAATAAAATGGTTTGAACTAAATCTTAGGGATTTGGCAGGGGTAGGGGAGGAGTGCAATGTTGGATTTTTGCTTGTTTTTTCCATTTGCCTTACTTTGATAAGTATTTCACACCTGTAGATAAAAACTTTGGCAGAAAAGTTTTGTGAATACTAATATAATTTTCTATGGCAGGAAGAACAGCTTGCTTTTTTCTGGTTATATTAGCTGGTCCAACAGAAATTTTTTTTTTTTCCTTCAAACTTTAGCACAATATGTCCCTTAGAGCTTAACAAAAGCAGCAACATTTATATGTCATAAATGCAAGAAAAAAGTTATACTGTGCAACAGCTTAGCAAAATAGCAGACAGGGAAACTCTTGAAGATTTGTCATGATGGAGAGACTACTAACAGTTGTTTAGGATGTTTTGACAAAACTTTTATCAGGCTGTTTATCAGTGTGAGATTAATTCTCCCAAGAATTGTTCTTCATAGGTATATTATGAAAAATAGTTGAAAAAACTGATGATGTTTAATTAATGAAGCCTGAACGATGAAAAAACCATGCTAGACTGCACATTTCCTTCTCTGTTCCATAAGTGTTAATTAACAATGAATATTAATGAAACATCACAAAGATTATTAATCCAGAGAAGCAGCTTCATACTGAGGGCTTAGTACACAACTGAGTAGCCACTTACTAAGTCAACTGCAATAACTGGAAAACATGTATGTTCTTTGCCCAAGGAAGTGGGCAAATGATCTTTTTTTCAGATTCAAATTAGTACATTCAGAAATTACTAGGAACATTTGGCTAATCATTATGGTTCAGATAACAAACGGGAACTCATTTTATGCTGTGATAAAGCAATTGTCAATTGCCTACATTTTGTGCTGATGTTTCTAAACCTGAAAATGTCATACTCACCTACATGGCTCTTAGTTTAGATGCAACAACCATGTTCTACCACCTTGTTATCCATGATATGAAGGAACAGCATTGCAAGGTTTGGACTTCTGCTACTGCTTAAGGAGACAGCCTTCAATTACCACGTAACACTGCCCTTTATCTGAAGGTAATAAAAACCATAGTAACCAAGAGCACATCCTAGTAAGCATCTAGCCCAGCTTCTGTCTGCAAAATGGAGAGACTACTTAGGAAAATCAGGCAGGCCTGGACACTTTATATCATCCTTTGCATTCCTTCAAATCACCCCAATATTGAGCAAAGTTTTATGGGTAGCAGCATATGGTACACTGAACGAAACATTTCACAAAACTGTCCATCCAAAATCTCCTTGCTCTGTTATAACTTCCAGCTTTGAGTTTGGCATCATTTAGGCATGGTTTAGACTGTTTTCTCCTGTGTTAAATTGCATACGTTAATTATCAAAGTTGAAGCTCAACTGCTGGTTTTCTCCTCAGTTTTATAAAGTTCTTTTATAGTTCCTCACCATTAGCACACTTTTTGGCTTACTTCAGAAGTTACTGTCTATCATCTGCAAGCTTGGAAGTTTTACCATTCTTTCTTTTTTCAAGATCACTACTGAAGTTAAATAAAACCAACCCCATCACAAACTTTGCAGGACTCCACTGCTGTCCACATCCCCCCTCTTTTATTCCAAAAAGTGACTGCTAAACCCTACTCTTCCTCCCCTTAACCGCCTTCCAGTACAAGAAAGGCCTTCCCCTAAAGCCATGTGTCAGAGTTTAATACAGGCAGATCAGGGTTTTTTTAGATACTCTATGTGTGGAGGGTATAATGTTTAGTATTAAACATACTTACTTGAAGATATTTGATGTTGCACCAGGTTTCTAATCTAGCAGAATGATGTAAAATATACTGAAAACACAATACACCTCTAAGTAACACTTAAAGAAAATACAGCAATTGCAATATATGGTTCAGTTGCACTATCAACACGATTCCCATTACTGCTCTTATCTCTAAAATATGCTTGCTGTCATGATGCTAGGCATCCCAAGTCACTGGGAAAGAATACATGGGTGGAAACTAGCTCAATACTGTTGTTCTCTTCAAAATATTTTTACTATTTTTCATACTCTGCGTTGGGCAAAGCCACATATTGATTCCCCCCACCCTGATCTGGCTAAATCAGGGAGACATTTACACTGCCAGTTAATTAACTTAACTGTTGTTCATCTGAAACAAAAGTTGCCTTCTTATCCCTTTTGAGTGAAGATAAAAGTCAGCTTCTTTGCCTTGTTCTTTGGACTTCATCAGCATATCAACCTTGCCCATCTCCATTGAGTGTTCTGCCATCAGAGACATTTATTCACTGAGTCACATTTCATCCTTAGTGATGTAGTCAGTCACACCATGGTAATTTTCTTTCTTCTTTATATCCACTGGATCCCCTTTATCTGCCTTCTACACGTTCACAGAAGCATTACACAGCTTGTTAGTGAGGCAGGTCCACCCTCTACAGAAATCATGCTGAATCCCAGACAGCATTTAGCCATGTGCTTATATTTGTTATAACAGATTCTGCCATCTTACCAGAAGTATACTCCACCTTCATTGCTCTGTAGCTGACAGGATGTCCTCTACAGCCCTTTTGCAGATAGGATTGCAGTGGCAATATTTTACTCCTCCAGTATAGCAGCTACTTGCAATATTGTGCTGCAGATCAAGCTCAGTAATTTCACATCTGAATTCCTTCAGAGTCCTCTAGTGAATATCATCCCAGCCTTACTTGATGCAACTTGTCTATCAGATCTAACATAACTCATATATTTACTTCAAATTGAGCTAGCTTCTCTGCTCTGTCTGTTAAAAAGGATGGGTCACTGGGAATCTCTCCAATAACTACAGCAGCAAAGGCCAATGTAAATAATTCACTTTGGTTTCCTGATGCACCTCTGGCTCTTTTGTCATCACGCAATACTGCCAACTACCTACCTAGTTCCCTAGTTTTGAAGTATTTGAAGAACTTCTTCACATGAGCTCAAGTATGGCACTTGCTATATTTTGTGGATTTTCCTGTTGTTCTCATTTGGAGATTGCATTCCCCACACTTTTTTTTAATGTTGACCTTTCAGTTTTATGTGTTTTCTGTTTGAACTACAACCTACTTGGCCTTCTAATAAATGGGATTTTTAACAGCCTCCAGACTGCCTGCATTTTCTTGCACTGCTTCTTTTAGTGGAGGTTGTTTGGTTTTGACAACTTCTCTCATTTTCACACAGTTCTTAAAATTGAATATGCATACTGGATTCACCTGTTGCCTCCTGCTCCAACATTAAACCTAACTGTACTATGGTAATTACCACAGAGCAGCTCAGAACTGGGTGTTGAGCAGCACTCAGTCTAAACCAGAAAAGCATATTTTCTTGTTCTGAGTAGTCTATCTCATAAACAGTCTATGTGCTTTTTTTTTTTTGTATGCTTTTTATTTATCTGAGACTTTTCAGGACTGCATTGGACATTTTTCCACATCAGTTTAAAGGCATAGAACATCACCTGGTTTAATTTTCCCCCAAGTTCTAAGTTTCAATATTCCTCTGTAACCTTTCTTATTCAATACCATCAGCCTAACTCCATTATTATTAAGATGTAGCCTATCCTTCCTATACAGTTTCCTCTTGTCCAGAAAATTTCCTCAGTTTCTAATATAATTAAATCTCACCTTGGTATCATGTGTTCATCTTTATATCATTTGTTTCATTCACATATTAAGACTTCAAATTGCTGCTTGGCACTTCACATAAAAACATGGATGAAGCTCCAGAGGCCCTGAATCCTGGTCTCAGCTAAGCACCCATGTTAGACCCATGAACACCTTTCCCACCTCTTTGTGATGCCCATGTTGCTGGTACCAACACAGATTATAATAACTGTTTCCCCACATTCCTGAACAGACATCTTCTCATGTCCATTACTTTTGTGCCTAACTTAAGCTACTATTGCAGTCCTAATGGATGTCAAAAAAGCCCATGTATGTATGGAACACTGAATTTCCCCCTACTGCCACCTGCTTCTTCCTACTAGTGATCACGCCTCTGGTATATCTTCAGTATAAGAGGACATTGATCTCAGCTAGAGCATGGATCTCATTCAAAAGACTCCTTGGTAGTAAAGTATTCTCCATCTTGGAGACTTACTCCTTTTCGGTACCACAGGGACTGCCATAACAGAGGTGAGGCTGTCCTGCAGCTTTTCTGTCAATTACCTGAAAGAGCTTCTATGTTTCCCCAATTTGCTTAAATTCAGCAAATCTGAAGAGCATAAGCCTGCTGTCTTGGTACTTCGGGATCCTTGCATTGCATTGATGTATACAAAAACCCTTGGATCAGTCCTTATACATGCTGCACTTTGTAACAAACTGGGTAAGCTCAGCTCTGCTAGGGGTCTTCTGTTTGCATCTTGAGAGTTTTCTATTATTTTTTAAAAAATTTATGGACTAATATTTGTTATTTTCTCTTTTGACCGGGTGATTATGATTATTCCCTTAACACAATCACCAATAGGTTAGAGATATCCAAGAGCATAAAAAAAAACCTCCAAGGTGAAAGTCACTGACCATGTTTCTCCCTGGACCATGTAAAGGATTCAATGCTAAAGAACTGCAGATTTTGTTCTCTTCCTTACATCTTAGGAGATTGGCTTTATGGACTTTAACTAGCGTTTTCTGGGTAACCAGACAGAAGAACAGATTGAATATTAGGAAGAAGTTCTTTACTGAAAGGTTGGTTAGGCATTGGAACAGGCTGCCCAGGGAAGGGGTGGAGTCACCATCCCTGGAGGTATTCGAAAAATGAGTAGATATGGCTCTTTGGGACATGGTCTAGGGATCAGGGAGATGTTAGGATGAAGGTTGGTCTTGACGATCCTAGGAATCTCTTCCAACCTAAATGATTCTATGATTCGAAGAAATTTCATATTAAGACTTAAGCAGCAACCTGCAATCCGTATCAAATAATTGTGAGGAAACACCAGACCAAGATAGCCTGTATCTTGTGATGTTCACATAGCTTTTCTGTATTTAGAGATACTAGAGAAAAACAAGTAAGATAACTCAAGAGCCCTGGTTATTAGCTCATATCAGATTACATATATACATGCACACAGTAGGTCACTGAAACAGGTTTAGTTTTGTCAGTCAGAATGTGCATCCAACAGCTTTGTCCTAGCCTGATCCAGGGCTTTAGCTTGTAAGCACCCCTACCTGCTGCTGTAGAGTGCAGGTTATGAAGTAGCCCTGAAGAGCATCGCAGCTCGAGATGGCAACAGACAACACAGTAGCAATAAGAAACAAGTTCGTTCCATCATGCATCAGTTGTAACAGACTGGGGGAACACTTGTCTAATCCAGCAGCCATTAACTTACAACTCATTGAAAGCACCTGTAACAGTGATTTTCATGGAAAAGCCCTAGCTGCAAATTACAGCAGAGAGACTATTCAAGGAACTACTCTTGCTCAGATGTTTCTTATTGCACCCAGGAATCCATTTCTGCCTCCTAGTCCAATGTTCTACATGGCACATCATGTTGAATAAGAAAGAGACCTCAAGCACATTAGGAAGGACAGACTTTCTGGTTTTAGGGTTTTCTGAAGAATGAAATTTAACACAGCTTAGGCTTGCTAGCTTAACAGTACAGCTAGGCAGTGACTTAACCATGCAGATATGCCAACACAAAATTCAATAATTAGTACAAGTCAGTCCCTGCAGCTTTCTTTCAAGAAGACAAATAGTTTTTAGCCTCCAGAACTCCATAAATGAAAGTTATTGAGTTATTTCCAAAAGGTAGCTTTAGGTAGACTACTTCTGTAGCTAGAGGAAAGTTTATAAAGTGTGGGGCAGATATGATAAAGTCTGCATTCCACCTCTCCACAGAGAGCTTGTGAAGGAGTTGGCTAAAATAGAAGTACAGTGGAGAGAGAAAGGGGAATTAATATTTAAGATTTCAAAGCCATTTCATGAGTCTTAAACAGATCTACTTCCTACTCTATTCTTCTATTCTCTGTTTTATTCCGTTGCTTTGGCTACTTAAAAAAGGAAAAGAAAAAAAATAAGGAAGTTTTATTAAAATTAGCTGAACTTTGTTAGTTATCCTCCATTAACAGCCTGGCTTCAGCAGCAAAAATGTTTTTATCAAGTCAACAGATTTGATAGTTCTTCTATTAACCTACCTAAAGCCTTTACCAAACAAAAGCATTAAATTGGGAGGCTTTATTTTGAGGAAAAATTAAAAAAAAAACACAGAACTTTGAAAAAAGGTGTATTTAAGCAAGCAAGCAAAAAAAAGTACTGATCATTTTAGTTTTGTCACTACTTACAAGAGAATGAGAAGCCTGATTGTACGGGAATCAATAAGAACAAGTGGTCAACATAAAAACAGTATTTTTAAATAGCCAACTAGTACACACATACTTATAAATTTTCCATCTTTTGTGGGTCATTTTCATGATCTCTGCTTGTTGTGAGCAGCCATTGCTGGGACAAATAGAGAAGGTGATAATTTTTGAACAGCCTGAGAGCTCTACAGCCTCTACCAAAAATCAAAATAATAGATCCATAGAATGGTTTGGGTTGGAAGGTACTTTAAAAAAATCATCTAGTTCCAACATCCCTGCCATGGGCAGGGACGCTTCTCACTAGACCAGGTTATGCAAGGCTCCATCCAGCCTGGTCTTGAACATAACCAGTGATGGAGCATCCAAAACTTGCCTGGGCAACATGTATCAGTTGTAAATAAAACAACAGATTACATACTCTTTTCTGGTTTGCTCTAAAAGATGTGACCGGTCACCATTGTATCCTGTCTTAAAGGGATCAGACATCAAGTTGTGCTTTAATAAATGAATTTATTGTGGATGTGCTTATAAGGTAAGCCAGAACTTTGCATAACTGTGTGATACATAACAGCAGAATATCAGGAATAACTTTTGAACTGTGTTCAAAAGCCCTTGAAAGACAGATTTTTAACACTGAGAATTGCCCATCAGAGCAGATATTAACCTTGGCTGGAGACCAAGTGCTCATCAAGCTGCTCTATCAGCGTCCACCTCCCCACCACCACCCACACCCCAGCCCCCCACCAGAGGGACAAGGAGATGGAAAATAAGATGGGAAAAAAACCCAACAAACTCGTGGGTCAAGATAAAGGCAGTTTAATGAAAGCAAAGCAAAGCCAAGCAAAGGCCACACACAGAAGAAAATAGGAACAAAAACCTATTCTCTACTTCCTATCAGCAGGTGGTGTCTGGCCACTCCCTGGGAAGCAGGGCTCCAAGACACACAGTGGTTGCTCTGGAGGACAAGCATTGGAAAAAACAATCATCCAAACAAACAACAAAAAAACCCACGCATGCCCCCTCTCCTCCTTTTTTTTCCCTAGCTTTATAGCTGAGCTGATGTCATATGGCATGGAGTATTCCTTTGGTCCTGGTTGTGTCCCCTCCCAAGATCTTGCCCACCCCATCCCACTTGGGAGGGAATGTTGGGAAGAGCCTTGGTGCTGTGCAAGCACAGCATCATCACAGAATCATCATCACAGGATCATTGTTAGAAAAGACCTCTAAGATCATCGAGTCCAACTCTCAATCCAACACTACCATGACCACTATACCATGTCCCATAAAATAGGTAATAAAAAACATGGGTTTTTTGCTTGGCTGGGGTTTTTTGTTTTGTTGGGTGGGTTTTATGGGTTGGTTGGGTTTTTTTTTTTTTAAAGCAGCAATAATATGCCCGCATCACAGCTGGAAGCCAAAAATCTCCCAAGTCAAGACTTTGTTCCCATTCTGGCCAGCACACACTACATCCTCGTTAAGGTATACCACATACCAATGCTTTAAGTCATGATCTATTTATATAACGCAGCAAATTAAAACAGATAGTATTGTTCCTGTTTTGACCACGACTGCCAACAAATCCAACACAACACAGCATGTTTGCATCAAGAGAATTCTATATCCTATGTAAATTCTTGCAAGGATATGATTTTGTACAAAGTTCCAATGCATTTCATGTGGTTGTTTATTACTTTACGTTAACCTTAAGTACCACTACAATTTAAATTTCATTATCAGCAATGAATTGACCCATCTCTAAATATTTTGTAATAACTAAATATCAACCCCCCCTCCAATTTGCCCTCATCTTGAGTTACATAAATACACTACGTGCCTATTTAAAATTGAAATACCTGATGGGGGTGATTAAAACTTTAACAAATAAAACATTGAGCAAAAAAAAAATAAATCAATCCAAAACATCAATCAAAAAAACCCAACCAACCAACCTCCTCCTTACTCCTTTTTATATAGTTTCCTTCTAAATTCAATAGCAAAGCCTGGGACACTTGCAAAAATCCATTAATTTGCTACTGCCTCTTTGCAGGGATTCATTAACAGGCAAAAGAAAAATAGCAGCAGATATGGGATATTCAATTGCTCACTCAATCTTTAACCAGAGGGATCTGAACCAAAAAAGAAAAATCGACTTATAGCTGGGCTTTCCTATAGGTTTTCTATTCTTGCCTAGTTAACTTTAATAATAGCTAACCAATAGGAAAATAAAACAGCAGAAGAGGGTATTCCTGTAAATCAAGTCAATCTCCACTGAATCAGTAGCCATTGCCTGCCCCAAACCCAGGCACCAGAATACTCAGGGACTGAAAAACAAAGCATTATCAAATTTTTAAGTGCAATCCAAGCTGCATGGCATATCCAAAAGGTTAGTTATGTCCACTCTACTAAAAGGTTACTCATGCTGAAGCATGAGTAATATCCTTATGTCAAAGTAACTTTCATAACAGAAGTTGTGATTGGTTTAAGTTTCATCCTTTAAAGATAGTTTTCAGCCTCAGGTTGTTACAGCTCTTAAAATAACTGAAAGTTTTGCAGGATTCAAACAAAGGAATCTGAGTACCCTTCACAATTCCATCAGCTTCCTCAATGACTCCTGCATAGCTGAAGTCTCCTGTGGCTTTTGTTTGAAATCTGATATAACAAGTATACATTTCAGAATATGAGATTGGTGTTCAAAGTTGAGATTTTCTCAAGCAGAGAAAGAAAGAACAAATGAAAAGAAAAAACAAATTCTCCTCAGTCTTATCACCTTAATATACAGAAGAGTTTTATCATTTTACCTTTGGATTAACAGTAATGGGAAAAACAATCAAACAAGAAAAAAAACACCAAAACATAACACCAAACTGTTTTCTCAGAAGAAGGAAAAATCTGAGTGTGTATATTAAAGGAAAAAATCTTAGTTAAGAGCTAATCAAAATTAGTAGCAGCTGACTCAAAACCATATCCTACCAAAATTGTTCAAAAAATTATTTACATGAACACAATGGATGTTCATACTGCTGGTGACAGACGGACTTTCAAGATGCCATGAGGATATCTTCCCCTACTCCAGGAAGGGGAAAGGTCTTGGTCTGGAGAAATTGAGATTACATATTGTCACATCCCAGGCATCCAGGACAATGACTCAAGTTCACTGATTGCCAGGTCAGGATTAAGGTGAAACAACACCAGGGATCCTTCATTTCACAAAATACAAATTTACTTGCTAACACCAATATTAGCATGGCAAGAAAATAACTTTGGGGGGTTAAAACAGTATTGGCAACATACCACATAACAGTGTTGGCAATATATCACACCAAGAAACCTTGCAATATATTCAAACCTTGATAACCATTTATGTTAGGAGGAGGGGAAAAAAAATAAAGAGAGGAAAAACGAAAGAGAAAGAAAGAAAGGTAACACCAATCCTGGGTCCAGCATTGCTCCAGTCAGCCTAGATGTCCAGTTCATGGGGGCGCTGCCCAGGGTTCTGATTCATGCCTTTGTATCAGCAGCCTCCAGGCAGGCATTCAAACCCTTATGTTAATTAGATGCCATGTGCAGTCCGTGCTTCCAGAATCTTCTTGCAAATGGGTCGGAGGGCTGTCATGTGTAGTCTGTATCTCTAGAATCTTCTTTTCACAACACATGCATTGCAAAAACAATTGTCTCTACCCCATGGGCTCCTCAGTAAACCTTGCACTGCCACCCCTCTGACCACACCTTCCTGCTACTGCAGTCCCAGTGTCACCACAAAGGTTGTCCCCCAGATTCAACCCTGACCAAACTTCTTCAGTGAATATTTGAGACATCAACTCTAATTCCACTGGCCTGTCACACATATGCCAAATATCCTGCTTTGCTATCCAGCAAGTAGCAGCTGACACTATCTATTCCAAGCTCTGTTTCACATATCCAAGTACAAACAATGACAGATTACATAGTATTTAGAATTAAACTGTGGACCTGGATTGAGATTAAGATTCTTTTCTTCCTTGCCTCTAAATGTATTTAATGTTATGGGTGGTATGAAACCAACTGACCAACAACTAGTCAACCTATAGTGACAGGTTATTTCTTTAATATAGTATTTTCTAGCAGCTCTCTATTTCAACTCCATATTGCAGTTGTTTTGTTGTTTTCACATAAAAGAAGTTGCTTCACTAATCTCTTGTTTGGATGTCCAGGAAGAATATTTGAGCTAAAGTTGCTATTGATTTGAATTTAAGTTCAAAAAACTGTGCAGACTAATAGAAAAGATCACAGCTTCTTAGATGAGAACACATGAAGAAGCAGCTAGTAATTATATATACACCACTAGGATATTGTACTTTGTCTATAGTAAGGACATAATGACACCGGATAGGTAGCATTAGTTAAAAGTCTTCACTGAAACAATCTGCTTGTTATTTCTGGTTGGTTTAATCCAGTTAGAAACTACTTATTGCATTACCTTTAGCTTCTACTGTTAGTTTCATTACAGTGCCTATATCTTCATTTCTCTGTTTCCAATAAATATAGCTAGCATACTACCTGTCCTCTTAATGAGGTTCACTAGACAATATTTGTATCCCATTTTCAGCTGTTTAATTGTGTTAATGTTTCCATTGTTCTGGTGAAATATTCCATGTTGGCAATGTGTCTCAGAAAAGGTATTTTAGGAAGCTTAAGCCAAAAATCACTCAGTCATGTCTAAGAATGAAAATGAGTGCAACTATTTATTTTTCTCATTTAGAAAAAAGTCTGTTCAAGTGTGCAGCTGATAGTCTTTAGCATCTCTACACATCTGTGCAGAGACTAAAAATCTATCCAACAGAAAAATAAAAAGAACCCAGCAACACTAACCCCGATACTATAATAGGTTTTTATCATAACGTATTCACATAACAGACAAGAATTATGATTATTTGCATAATGCAACATCACTTTTTAGATTTTTCTGGCCTTTTACTGCTTGGTTTAGCAACTTTATGGTGCTTTTGTCTACTGCTTATTTCTAGTAATTAGCCTTTGCTACAAAAATGTTAGTCTTTTGGGCTAGTTTGGTCTAGATAGGAAATTGTGGAAAAAATTAAATTAATTACTCTATGAATAACCTTGCTATTTACAGACACATATATACAGTCCCATTTCTCTCAACTGCAGTGAAAAACATGTAGAATGACTGCACTCACAAGGGTCCCATGCCAATCTTTTTTTTCCCCTCAGCTAGGTACACAGTTTTCTGGCTCTTAACAAAAAAAAAAAAAAAAACAACCTTTTTAAAAAACACCATAATTCTTTTTCTCTTTCACCTTCCATATAGTTTATTACGCTGAAAATCATTGTCTAGCCACTTTATGCTATATATACAACCAGTTCCTTAAACTGGGAACTCATCATTTGTAGATCTTACATTTGTAGTATCTACATTTTTGTAGACAATTCTATGTACACAGTTGAAAAAACAGTTAGTAATTCTAAGGCATTCAGCTGAAAATACAGGAAATTTCACTGCACATACAAGTATGCTTTGAAAATGAGGTCTTGTAAGATGTCTCAGGCTGAACCTTGAAATTAACCTCTTGTTTTGAAAAAGCATGTAACAGCCTTCAAAGTCTTTGTTATAGTACTAATGCCAACACAGTGTTGGAAACTTAAAACACAGTGAGTTGGAGCAGTGGAACACCCAGAAAGACTCTTCACAAATCTAGAATGGTTTCTCAGGCATCATACACCCTCACCTTCATGAGAGGTATACATGAAAATTATCAAGAAAATATATTTTGCCCTATTAGATGGCAGCAGGGAGCAGAATAATGGCTAAAGCAAGCATCAGATGTATTTTTCAAAGGGAAGATGAGAGCTGAGCAGTACTTCAGGAAGCAGAAGCAAGAGATTTAGCAACCAGTTAGAGTTTGCCGAATTCAGTTCATTCTCCTGATCAAAGAATAAAATGGGAAATAACTCTTAAGTACTTGAAAAAAAAAATCTATTTTCCCTGATAAATCACATCTAGAAAATAAATACCCAGTTAAATGATTCATTGAAATCAAAGATACCTCTCTTTTTTATTCCCCTGTTGCTCTAATATTTCATTTTTATAGCCTCAGTAACATTTTCAGTTGTGTAGTTACTGCAGAAGGATTACAAATTTAATCTAAAGTCATAACTGAAAACTCATCACCAGGAACCAAGGCTAGGAACATTTCTGACTGCTAGAAAGCAGATAGGGCTTGGATTCTTGAGAGCCTCTAGGAATATGCACAGACATCAATCTTCTATACAAAGGGAATAGTGAATGAAGATTGACAATTAGACACATCTTGGTAACGAGCTTGTATTTCCTATCCCTCTCATCACCTAGCTATCTGGATTACAAAAATGTAATGACTTCTCTGTATTCTTTTTTCCCCATTTATTCCTGGTGGCAATGCCTGTACAGTTTAGTAGAATGTAGGAGTAGGATGCTCAATAATAGTACTTGGTAAGTCTCACCCTATATATATATGTATATTTCTGTCCATAAATTATCTGTGCTTCA
>JAVSBS010026820.1:86196-111191 GCA_033124195.1 Coracias cyanogaster | reverse complement strand
TGGTTGCCTACGAGCTTGTTGGGGTAGTGTCTCGCCTTGCCCTCAATCCTCTTCCCTTTTGGGAGGCGGTACGGACGGTAGCGCCCGGACCGCGACAGACCAGGAGCTTCAACAATCAATATTACACTCTTGTGATGGTCTGGCTTTACAGTTTATGCTATCTGAAGATGTCATGTAAAATGTTTTATATCAAGATTGTCTTAATCTATAGAAAGTGATACTAGTAGAAAGGTAAAAACATAGTGTCATTCTCCTGATTTGTTTCAGTGGATGGAATGGAGGATTTAATCAGCCTACCAAATAAAAATGAAAGTTCCATGTGGTTGTGACTGATCTACACAGATTTCAGTCTCAAGAGTCAACAGAGCATTTTGAATTTTGAAGCATATGGCTTTTACAGCTTCAGTTAGTTTGGGCCTTCTTACTATGAAAACATTTAAAACACCTGTCATTTTTAACATATGAAGTTATTATTGAGTTCAGCTAAAACCAGAATATTGCATATTACTGAAATAATTAGTAACCAATTTTCTCAAAAGGCTGTGTTAAGAACGTGACAATAGGTCTTTTAATCCCCACAAACTCTTTCAGGATCACAATATTGACAATTTCATTTCCAAAAGTCACAGATGACAACCTACTGCAACCTCACCTTTGCCTGACAAAATTACTGTTAATGCCATGAGAACGCTCATCCAGATGCAGATCCGTTTCCTATTCAGCCACTGTAGTTTCTAACTGCAGTCAAGTACTTACGAATATTTTTATATTCAAGCTTGAGTCAGTTATGCATTTTCTAAAGGAAAGCTAATGACAAAGCTAGTAACTCTCAGAACTCTCATTCCACTTAACAGCAAACTGAGAAACACAAGACTGCCCTGCTAAGCATCCCTGCATTGAGCAGTTTCCTGTTCATGTCTGTGGTTTTGGCTGGGGTAGAGTTAATTTTCTTCATATTAGCTCCTATGGGGCTGTATTTTGGATTTGTGCTGAAAACAGTGTTGATAATTCAAGGATGTTCTCATTATTGCTGGGAAATGCTTACACTGAGTCAAGGCCTTTTCTGTTCCTCATCCCACCTCACCAGCAAGTAGGCTGGGGGTGCACAAGAAGCTGGGAAGGGACACAGCGGGGACTGCTGATCTCAACTGGTCAAAGGGATATTCCATACCAGATGACATCATGCTCAACATATAAAGCTGGGAGAAGGAGGAGGAAAGGGGGATGTTTGGAGTGTGACTGTTGATCTTCCCAAGTCACTGTTAGAGATGATGGAGCCTAGCTTTCCTGAAGATGGCTGAAACCTGCCCATGGGAAGTTGTGAATGAATTCCATGTTTTGCTTTGCTTGCATGTGTGGCTTTTGCTTTACCTGTTAAATTGTCTTCACCTCAACCCACAAGTTTTCTCACTTTTACCTTTACAATTCTCAATTTTCCCACCACATTGGTGGGGAATGAGTGAATGGCTGTGTGGGGCTTAGTTGCAGGCTGGGGTTAAACCACAACAACATCGTATGGGGCTATCCTTATTTCTGCAACTGTGTCACCATTTGCCTGGAGAAGAGAAGGCTCCAGGGAGACCTTATTGCAGTCTTCCAGTATCTGAAGCAGGGCTGAAAGAAAGCTGGTGAGAGACTTTTTACAAGGGCTTGTATTGATAGGATGAGGGGAAATGGCTTCAGACTGGAAGATAGTAGATTTAGAGGTAAAGAAGTTCTTCACTCTCAGGATGGTGAGACACTGGAACAGGCTGCCCAGGAAAGCTGTGGATTCTCCATCACTGGATGTATTAAAGACCAGGTTGGACTGGGCTTTGAGCAACCTGGGAGTGGGAGGTGTCCCTGCCCATGGCAGGGGTGTTGGAACTAGATGATCTTTAAGATCCCTTCCAACGCAAACCATTCTATGATAATCACCCCTGATCACTTTACCTACAGTAAGACAAGAATATCAACGTGCTCTAGATATCTGAGCAGTACGTTTGTCTTACGCTTCTTTATGTATCATGGCTTACATTTGTAGCCATAAATTATATCCTATATAATTTTACTGTGTAGTATACTACTCTTATCTATTTGTATGAAATGCATAAATTTATAAAGTATTTCTGGCCTTTATAAAACAGTTATTTTCATAGCATTCTTGAGCTTTTAGAAACTGCTCAAAACCAGAAACTTTTCTACAAACCTCCACTGAAAGTGCAAAACCAGAAGGAATGCTGTTCATGTCAGTGAGGCTGACGTATCATGGTGCAATCACCTGTACAGCATGGTGACAGGCCAGATAATGTTTGGATACATGTATAGAAAGAATATGATATTCAATGTAAATAAAAATGAAAGAAAGTTATTTTACCCAAGGCTGGAAAGAGCGCTTAAGTCAACAGCAGATTGACTTCCTACTCACCAGAAGGTTTATCTTCCCACTGTACACCAAGAAGGAAAAGTCTTGGAATTGATCCCAAGCACTTTCTGATTATCATCTAATGGAATAATTAGTTCTGACACAGCAGAATTCTATAATTGATAATTTAGATATATAAATGAGAATAAATATAGATATTTGGACCTCCCATCCATATCAAAAAGCATTATTTTTAAATGGTAGAGAAAGCAATAAAAATAAAGCAAACACATATGAATGCCCATCAATCATCATTCTGAAATACTGCCAGGCAGCCTTTCTGAGGATCTTCTAACAAACCCCATTCTCCTCCTTAGTGAGGAGGGAATCATGCCTGCAGGAAAACTTTGGTGCATCAGGCATCACAAGGAGGTCAGTATGTACATTTCAGGATCAAACTACTTTCAAATTGTTATTGAAGGCATGGGGATAAATTTAATTTAAAAAAAAAAAAAATACAGCCAGCCCCCATTAGCATCCTTCATGCAGGCTATTTGTCTCAAGAGATCCTACTATCCATTGTGAAGGAATATTAAATCAATGTTCCACTGTTTAAGAGGGGAGCCACACTACTGCTTTAGCCTTTTTTTTCAGATTAACAATGAAATTGTTATTTAAAGATGCTAAAAAAGAATTATAGAAGATGTTTGTGCTGGCTCCTAAACAAGTTCAGTTTAGGTTATTATACACCAGTTTGTTTCACTCCACTTGTTTTATTATTCTTCAGTTTCTAAATTTTTTCTATAGTGTCACTCTTCAGCTGATCAGCTCCTGAACACATCAAGAGGTTGCAGAAAGTATCTCCATTTGCTCATTCTCTCCCCCACAAGCGGGTGAAGAGATGTAACAAACTGCTCTGAAAAACTGAAATGCTGAAAGACTGCTACATAAATCCAAATATTGTATCTACTTTCTTTTAAAAAAGTCAATATAATGATTTTCCTTGAAGCAAATAGAACCCAGCCAGTTAGGGGATAAAGACTTTACCCTTTTTAAGTTAACACCATTCAACTACTATCTCCCTAATAACTTCTGGCTACAGCAATGACTTCTAGATATTTATGTACTTAATCCTACTTTATCTAACAGACTTGGCAGCTAGCATAATTTCGCAGGGAAATATAGGCCTTTTCTTAAAGACACACTGTTGTAAACAAGATCAAAAACTTTTCATTTCTTACAGGACCCAGTCACAGGCACATTGCAGTCAGACACTATTTACATGTGAAGCCATGACCAAAACTGTGATGACTCGGGGTATGTTAACGGTTCTGTCATTAAAGTACATACCCACTGCACGGCCCCAGTGGAATCTAAACATGCATCGTGTTAGTCCTGCATCTGATTATTTGATCTACCAAGAAGAAGTAGCAAAGAGAGACTTGAAAATGAGAAATTTCAGAGAAGAGCAAAAAAGCAACAGTTGTTGAAGTCAAAAAAAAACCAGCCTAAATGTATAGCGAGTACAGGCTTTTTTTCCTATAAATCCAGAGTAAGTTAAAGCTTTAGGAAACATTTTTCTGAACTCAAAAGATTGAATTTAACATTTTATAGCTTTATTATGTAACTGTGTATTTGAGATTGCAGTGCACAGATTGGTCTAAGGGTGCAAGAAACCCGTTTGGTTGTATGAAGATGTTGAAAAGATCTTTTTTCCTGACTTTAAGTAACCACAAACTCATTTGCCACACGTAAACAAGGAAACTCACAATGTTTATTCAGCCATAAAGATGCCATTTCTAGACAACAAAAGAAGAAAGCATCTTGCTTTAAGAATGGGAGAACTTTGAAGAATATACTTCAAATTAAAGACATGCTAACGTGTTCCCCATAGTAGATTGAACAACATGAAGGCACAGAGGAGAGATTCTTAGAAAAATGAAAGACAGTGAAATTAAGTGGGGATCTCAATATTCCAGTAACTTTTGTTTAATATACTTTAAGATTAATATGATAGTGAGAAGGAACTTGTGTTTAAGCCTTTTTTTTATTCTTTTATCTCTAAAGATCATCCTCTAAAGGAACTTGAAAACAGCTTAAAACTATGCTTAAAAGAAAGAGAAAGTACAGTTTTTAGAAGCTAGATAGATTACATGCAGGAACATCAAACATTCAGAAGTTGCAACTACTGCCAAAGTACATTTTTAAATTATTTTATTCTTGACCCATCGGTCAATTAAAACATCTTTACTATGCATTTTCTGCCTGAAAAAAGCCACTTTGGAACCATAGCTTACTTGGAAGCTAACAATTAGCAACAAAATATTTAAAATGTCTCTAACTAAGCTTTGTTTTCTTTTAAATTGCAAAGATCTTAACAAGGCAGGTTTGGTTTTTTTGGTGGTTTTTTTGTGTGGGTTCTGTTGTTGGTGGTTTTGTTTGGTTGAGTTTGGTTTTTTTCTTAAATTTTACTATAAGGACACTGGTTCCTCTTATCACTGCTACCCTGCTCACTACCATAACACTAGCCTGGACATCACTTCTGCTGAGAAAGTTAAGCTATGGTAAGGACTAATTATGATTTTCAGGCTGAAAATAGGTGTCTACTACTTTCAGTAGGCAGTTGGCATTTCATTATTTGGGGATGACATATCATTACAGTGTTACATCTAAAGGTTAAAATTCTAGGATGCTGCTGAAAATTTTAAGTGGTATACTGAAAAGCCTCTATCATTATTTATAATGGCTTTCCCAGCTGCAAAGTGCAGTGGATGGCACAAATTAAATGTTTGCTAGGAGAAAACCTTCTCCAATAATAACAAAGTAAACAACAAATTATAGATGGTTAGCCAAAAATTAATTTAAGTGTAACCAGAAATGAGTCTGGAAAGCACGTACACCTTTATTGCCACTCAGAAGTCATTCTACAGACAATCCATAAAAGCAAATTGGAAATTTCTCATTTCTGAGTAATGTCTATGGGAAAAAAAAAAAACTTTGTGCCATGGAAGCAAGCTGTATTCTTCCAGCTCCATACAGTACTTTTCTTATGGAGTACAAACTTAATTGCTTCATTTGCAACCATTTATAATTTTTCTTTTGAAGACTGGCATAGTGAAAGCTGCTCTGCAAGGAATATAAACAACTTCCTTGTAACCAACACACAGCATGAATGCTGCTGGAGGACCATGCTAAGAAAAAAGTGTACAAGAACATTCGACTTCTGGGAGACAACAGCGAAGTCCTGTCCTCGTCTTGGGAAGGCAGGCCAGAGTTTCATTTGTGGGCTGAGTGGCAATACAGAACAGAACTAAGTCAACGGAAAATAATACTTAATGCCTAAGGACTGCATTGTAGCGGTGTATACTACACAGTGATGAAACTTTGTGAGATTTCTCTCACACTGGAAATCATGGTCAAACAATGACTTCAGCTTTACTCCTAAAATAGAGTCTAAATGGACCCATCTTCAAACTTTGTAGTTTCACACCAAAAGGTACCAAAAAAACCCCATAAACTGAACAAAAACCTCAAATTCTTCTCCATTGTCCCCTACTTCTTTGAAACGAAAGAAATTAATGATCTGGAGTATCTGATTAGGCAATACAACCCTGACTGTGCTGAACATCAGCATCTCCTACTTTCATAGAGAAAACAACCACTTTGAACACCTATCACTAACAAACATGTTAAAGGAATCATTTGATAGTTTTTTTTCCCCTGAAGGATGCAGTATTAGAACAGGTATTTAAAAACAAAACCAAAAAACAAGCAACACAAACAAAATCCCAAACCTAACACTAATGTAGGGGGTATGGCAAAAAACTTCCTTGTTTCTTCCTGTAAGAATGATCCGATATCTCTTTTTTCTTATTAGCTGCTTAACATTTAAGTATCCTTATAATACTGTAAAATAGGACTGTTCTATTTTAGCAATAGGCTCTTTAGACATTGGAAAATTGCACATGTTCCAGGGAAACCTCAAGTGTGTTTTGACACACACTGAGCCAGATAAAACGATTCTGCCACTTGCTTACAAAGCAAGTGACAATATTATTTCGAAGTTCTAGAAGAAGTGATAGACAACTGGTAGCCTCCAGGAAGTGTACAGACTTACAAGTAGTACAGCATTCTGGCACCCTACTCCAAGCTGTGGACAACTGCCACCTCAGTGATAGCACTCATCAACTCCAGTAACAGCTCAGAACTTCCATCATAGCAGTAACTCACTGCTTCGAGTTATTTGTACTCACACACTTTGAGATACTTGCCCTTTGTTTGTACATTCTTTACTGTTAAATCAGCAGTGTTACATTTTTTCTATGCCCTGCTTAACGTTACACCAATGTGGTACGAAGTTTGCTCTTGTTCATTCAATGGACAGGTAGTTTGAAACTATGGTTTTCACCACAAAGACAATGGAGCTACTGAAGATGTCTTGTATATTACTTCTAGATCGTCAGAGAAACGTCACTCTCGGATTTCAGACTTGCTTTGGGGCTTGCGTGTGTGCTTTGAAAAGGGAAAGAAAAAACTGTCATTTTCGACCTTTTAAAATTCTGTTTACATGGCACAAATAAACCAAGTATTTGAAAAAAAAAATTATATTTCAAAGTACAAAGGGAAAGAGAAAACAAGAAAAACTGAAACCCTACTGGAAGTCCTCTGAATTAGATTTAAGAAACTGCCATTCACAAAAAAATGCCATTACTATACTGTAAGTAGAATTGTTTCTTTCTTGAAACAGCAGCGGACCATTGAGCAGAGCTGGAACAGCAATGCAGTCCACGCATGACATTTTTGAGAAATCAGCTGCAGCTGAGGCCTTCAAGTCTACAAATGCAAATACAACCCCGATCTCCATACAGCAGATCTGTCTCACCTAGAGTGCGTGTGATGTATGATGGAGAACAGTTACTTCTGATCTCAGTTTGAGAAACACAAATTCTTATGCTTTCTTTAAAGAGGGAAAGGATTTTTTAAATTACTTGATAGAGCCATTTTTGTCTCACACTGTTCATTGTGAAAGGTGGGAATTTAACATGTAAACATTAGAGCTCATTTATGTTGCTCCTCTGAGATGTGAGAAAAAAGTGTGTGTTTTTCAGAAAACTCACAGATGCATTTGACTATATTTTTCTTAATTTTTAATTTTTGTTTTTTAAAAAAAGACAGAATCAAATTCTGCCTAGACTTTCTCTCATGCAAACCCACTGACACAAATAACAAGTATCATGAGAGTACTTACTTCTAGTGGGATAGCTTTTCCCATTCGTAAGCTATGGGTAGCTCTTTAAGATCCCACAGACAGGGGTGGATTTTCAAAGGGCTTTATTGAAGCACCTAAACTGAACTGGACAGATCTTGAAAATTCTTAGCAGTCAACAGCTCGTTTACAATACTTGGCAGTTAATGAACACAGAGATATAAAAATATTTCAAAAATTTACTAGACCCTTATGCTGGGACCATGCTTTTTATCTATTTGCCCTTTTAGTTCTTTAGAAACTGAGCTGTTTCTTTTAATTCTGGTTTCTCCTTAGAAGCTTTTGTAATGAAAATTCTGTCAACCTAGAGTCATCTGTGAGTCAAAGAACAGGAATTCAGGTTCACATATTGTAATTTTGTCACATGTGCTATTCTTTCACTCTTTAGTGCATCCTTCACACTTCACAGATATTCACTGGCTTCTCCCCAGAATGATCTCTCGGACCTACCATATAGGTAAAAAGATGATCTATTTCAAAAATCATGTTTGGTGCCACTACCCTCAGGCAGGCAACACTGACAAAGAAATTAACTCTTATGGTTGTTGTGCTTTAATTTTACAAGGAAGTATGTTCCAGCTAGGTTGCGACACTAGTTGGAGCAACACAACAGACTACGTGAAATGGGATAAGATCAGGATCAAAGGCTTTGAGATATTAACAATCTCTCTCTCAACCTTGCCACAACTCTTCTTTGTGAGATGCCTAAGCCTCAACAAGCTACAGCTATTTTCCTTTTTTTGTTGTTGTCCACATATGCTACATACTCAGTAGCATACTCAGTTCTACATCAAGTTCCACCAAAGCTTTAGAATGGCATATCAATGAAAGCAAACACAGAAAAAAGAAATTCATAAATTATGAATTATTATCAAGCCAATTAGGAAATAAGAGGAATAATAAAAAAACCGACCCCAAAACATCAGAGATAACAGGACTTATCTTTGTTAATAGTAACTTTCTAAAGCATGGTAGGAGGTGGTATGTCAATTGTTAAGGCAGGGAACAGGATTTTCAGTAGGTTGAAGCAAACAGATTTCTAACCATTAGTACTAATGAGCTACATGTACTCCCAAGATAAGTTCATTAGGTTGCATTTAGACATGACTTAGTATCTAAATGATATCGAAGTGACCATTATGTCCAAAGCATCCTCCAAATCACTATAAGGTGCCATATGCAAAAGCAACACTTAATCACAGCCAAATAATTTTTAAAATACTCTTTTAATCACACTTAAATTAAGAAAATATTTGCAGCCATCAGTAGATAATTTAGTCTGAAATACTTGGTGTTTTTGTCTTCCACCTACTCCAAAGTGATTGCATTCCAAGGTGTTCTTTACTTCAAAAGTACAGTTTAGGAAATAAAGGTTTGTAAAAGCATTTGAAATTTTTCAGCAGGAAAAATTTTCAAGCAGCATCTAAAGTGATATAGAACAATAGTGATTTTTAAAAATACTTTTTTCCTCTCTGCTTGTCTGTCATATTACAAGGAAAGGGGAGAAAACGGTAAAGCCAAAAATCAAAAGCATTAGTCTCCATATGCAGCATGCAACTTATTAAAAACATCAGAAGCCCTAACCATTTTCTGAAACCTTTCAATTTTTTGGTTTCTTTCTTCCTTGCAAGCTAAATCCAAAACCTGTGAGGTTAAAAAAATCCTGCCAAAACCTCTTGAGCCAAATAATGCCTCCAACTTGAAGAGCTGCACAGGTATGTTTTAAGAGCAGAAAGTGCACTGCAGCATTTATAGCTGAGGGTAAGTGCACAACAGGTAAGGCTTCCAGGACCTCATGATTCCTTTCCTGAAGATCCTTCTGCAACACTTTTCATTTACTAGACTGCGATGTATAAACACATCCTTCCCTGTACACTTGCAGGCATAACAACAGAAGCACAATAAACTGTTTAAATTATTTTCTATAATCACTAATACAAAGAATGTAACTCACCATGCTACCTGACTTTAGCTATAAGAAAAGTTTCCATTTTGTGAAGGAAGTAAGATCAATATCTTTTCTATTCTTTAGTCATTAAGAATACATACAAAGCTGGCTTATAATTGTTATTTTTAAAAATCACAGCACTCAAAGGAAGAGTTCCTAAAGATGCCGAATCATCAGAGTCATGAAGAGGATTTACATGTTTTAAGATTCTTTCTCTTGTCATACAAAGGGCTATTTCTCAGAACCTTATAACTTAAAGATGTAGCTTAGCCCAAGCCAGTTTGACCACTTATCTAATGCATTTGCTATTTTGATCCCAACTGTTTCCAAGGTGGAGCTACAGCATGTGCACTGCCATGTCACTCTCCCCTGCCTGGTACTGCATCTGCAGCATCCAAAAACATTACACTCGACAGTTAACCATATGTTTCACAGCTCCTTTATTTGTTAAAGAGGCATTGTTTCAGAGCAGATACAGGAATGTAAGATGTGAAGCATTAATGTAAACATTTTCCTGGGGCTATATAGTCATTTAGATCAAAAACAGTAAGAAAGATCCAATACAGCAGGATTAAGATGGTTGAGCACCCAATACCAACACATAACCTGTAATTCAAATTCTCACCTAGGTGGATTACTAATGCATAGTCCTCAGGCAGCTGTATTCAGAGATCCCTATTCAGTATGAAACACTGCAAGAAGGAAATTCATTTCAATAACTGGGTCTAGGGAAGTTTAGCACTAGAGCTCAGCAGCAGCAAATGCAAAGTGGCCCCATCAGAGCAGGGCAGCAAGGCACAGGGTTAAGCTTTCTTCATTCCTCCGCTGTGGATGAATGTGCGCTACCCACAGACAGCCACAGTACGATGGTATTGAGAAGTACTGGCAGTGTACACGGCTAATGATATGAGACAAGGAAAAAGATGGATGTTTTGGACCTTGGTAGAGAAGATGAAATCTTTTCCAGACAAAACATTGTAAGTCACCTTTAGTGATGTGCAATCACAGAAACCAATGCTTTTAGAATAATCATATTTCAGATTTTCAAAAAAGCTCAGATTTCATTAGGTATTTCAGTTTATTTGGGGGAAGACACGAGCACCTGTCATGCTAAGTTGTGCTGTGCCTGTGTAAAATCTGACTTTCTTCAGACTGCATCTGATCTCCATAAAAATTACATAAGAGACTACTTCCCTTTTGCCGAGAGACTTTAACTCCCTGGTTTATCCTTACAGTGGAAAAATCCAGTTTAAAAACCAGAAAAATGTTTTACTATCCACACAGTAGAAAAATTTGTTACAACAGAAAACATTCATCATTTATAAGTCTACATGCAATTTCATCACAATGTTCAGTGAAAACATAAACCAAATACTATAATAGATTAAAAAAATACATTTGTTGTGGTCATTTTTTTTTCAAGAAATCATAAAAATAAAATCTTTTTATATCAAAAAATGTGCCTATTCTCTGGTTTAGAAGTAAATAGCATATCAATAACAGTCACTCAAAAGTGAACTAAGTCTAATAAAAAAAAACCCAACACCTATTGCTTAACATTGAATGCAGTAACTATAATGGCAGAAGAACAAAAACAGAACTTTTTTTAATGCAGACTTAATTAAAAAAAGCTGTTTAAACCAAAAGTTACTTTTAATTTCTTCTAGTTAAACACAAGGTCAGAATTCTAGATTTTAAGAAATACATATTTCAACCTGAAATTACTAAAAATTGTATCAAATTTGTACTAAAACTGACACTTCTTTAATACAGCCACAAAAATAACATTTTAAAACAAGAAGAAAGTTTCATTTAAAAAATTGTATCAATTCTGAAATAAGTCTTTTTTTGTCATTTGTTCAAGCCAAAGTGAAAATTTAGCCTGCATCCTTCAAAAGAAGGACTTCCAAAATATTTGTCAGCTATAATTAGAAGGTTTCATACTGAAAGTCATTGAAAATGTGTATATCTTGGTCAAGTGACTCTTCTTCCAAATAAAGCTCAATATAATTTCTAAATAAGATCAGGTTGCAATGTTAGCACAACCACCCACTACTTCTCACCTACTCTGTATTCCTAGAACAATTATGGAGAGCTTAAAACAAACAAACAAACAAAACTAACCAACAACCAGGGTGAGGGAGAATCTGGTTTTACCTGATAAAGAAAGAAGACTATGAAAATTTATGGTAAGCCATTAAATAAAACCTTACACAGGATACTATAAAAAGTCTAATAAGAGTAGCTGCTTTTCATTCCTGTAAAAACAGCCACCTATTTTCTGTACATGAATATATTTAAGATACTTCCTCCCATCAACTCAGCTAATCTGCTTAAAATAGTAAGTTAACAGTTTATCAATCTCTGCTGAAAAAAGAAGTTGTATGTCAAAGTTGTCGTGAAATAAGTAGAAACAATAATGTAGCTGCACTTTTTAGAAAATCTAGGTTTATGCTTATGAATGGTACCACTGGAAATCAACAGACTTAACAGCAGGCATGATTTTACATACCTTGCTGTTGGGCAAAATTACTTGTCTGATATAACTAAGCCTTTGGACACTGGCTATTCTACTTCACACAGCGCTGCACAGATTACATGATCAGCAGAGGACACGCTGGAGTCCTTGCTCTCAGCTACTAACAACCACATGCAGCCTGAAGGGCTTTCTCAGGGCTACGCTTTTTTCTAGCTTATGAACCACTCATCTCCTTGAGCACAACCCTGGAAAAGTTTTACAGCTCCAACCACACATTTCCAAGCACACTATTGGTTTCTATTAACACACAACTTTTCAAGGGATGCAAAAACGGAAACTCATTCTTTCAATATCAATATCCTCCTCCCAAAAACTGCCCATTTTCTTTTGAATTCCTAGTCCCACTTGTTCATCAGCAGCTCCAAGTGTATGTCTCAAATATCTTATATGCAGAAAAACAGAGCTAACAGTGTCTAGAAATAAATAAATCATAATATGCTAAAGTTGAGAAATTTTTACTAAAATGCAACAGAAATCCCTAGTGTGGGAAATCAAACAGTCTTCAGAGTATGTCTGCTCATTTCCAACCTCTGCAAGTCATGCCAATATAATTCCAAAACAGAGTTTTCTCCATCTACTCAGTTTAACTTCTCTTAATAAAGAAGATGTCCTAGAGCATGGGAATCTGTAAGTCTCAAGGGAGGAATAAAAAGGGGGATGGAAAGGGAAAGAAAAGATCCATTTCATACAACACACTTGGTAAGTCTAATAACCTGGTTTTTATTTGCTAAAAATGGAAAGCTGAAGCTGCCTTTGAGACAGTTATAAAAATACAATGTATCAGTTTCCCTTGGCTCTTTTGTTCATTAATGGTTGGGAGGTTTTTCCTCCCTTTAAGAAAACTGCCCTGCTGCAAAGGGCATTAGAAATCAGGATTATATTTCAACTGAAAGACAAAGTGAGCAAAAAAGCTTTCCTAATTAAGTTGCTGATTACTTGAACAGTCCTCCATTTGACAATACAATTATATTGAAAGAGATGAGAATATCTTCATTACACTAAAAAAAAAAGGAGAAACTGTGTTTTTTCCTGCTTTAAAATTTATGGACTATGAGCTGTACATATAAACTTCACTTGAACTCTAAAAGGTCATATAAACTTTCTGAAAATACTAGTTTCCCCCCCGGCACAAATATCTGTGCTACATAATTCACATTTTATGTTCTTTCCAGGAACTCCTTCACCTACCAGGGACAAGCTAACCTCAAACCATAGCAGTAACAGTGCGCTTTAGCCTCTGTTACTGGTTCCATTTCAACATCTGCTCTATTGTGTTTCTATTTATATTATGCAGAAGTCAGCAAACAGTCATAAAGATCCTGACACATCTGGCAGCGCCAAAGGTGCAATACGGCTCAATATCGCAGGAACACTTAAGCAGCTCAAAAGCAAAGCAAAGACTACCACAGAAAGCCTTGGCTGTAAATGGTAACTCCATAAAAAGCTGCTGTGCTAAAAATAGAATGGTGATGATTGCCAGCCTGATAATAAACCATCATCTTTCCAGGTTTAATCCTCAAAATAATTTCAATATTCGTTCTTCAACCACTCTTTTAAACCCTGTTTTCCAGACGGGTGACTCAGGGAGGTTGAAAGTCAGTTCCTCCCTTTCCTGATGGCAGTGGAAAACCCCAGCTGGTTTCAGTTCCACAGCTAACAGGGTTCATCTGGTTATGAAGCACACTGAGCTGGCTACAGCCAGGTCTCCACCCTTGAAGAGACAGTCCCAGACACTTTCCAGGGTCTGTCTAGATTTGGTTATGGTCCCAGGAACTGAGCATGAAAGAGAAAAAAAGTAATCATCTTTTGAACACTAGGAAACAAGGGAAATACAGAATTCATCAAAAGGTTAGCTAGAAACAGCAGTTTCCTTGTAGTACTGAGTACTGCTCTTCTGCTGCAGAGGAATGGGTCTTAACTGACAGCACAGCATATTAAACCACAGTCATTGCCTCAGATACATTCATGAGTTTGAGATTTATCTGGTTTCATGGAGCTTTATGTTTCTCTACTTATACAGAGTATAAAAAGCCCATTTACTCTCTCTCGCATAGGCCTGTTCCACCAAAGCACTGGCAGATTTTTGTCTTTACAGCTCCCACCACACCTGCAGGTGTGTTTGGAGCCCACTCATTGGCACTGCAAGGGCACCCCAACCTGGAGTCCTGCAACCCAGCTGAAACTCTGCTCTTGCTAATGAAACTCGTTTCTGTTAAGACACCTCATTCCAGCTAACTGCTTTCTGTGATGCAAAGGAAACAGAAAAGGAGCTCAGCTCAGGTACTCCCAAGTTACTCTATTCACTGAATTTTGACTTTAAACCTTTGATGTGAACCAGTGGCAGACATACCTTTAATGAATTAGCTACCAAATCACACCATTCACATTTTTAACTACTACCTCCTTTCCACACCAAAGTATTTGGTTATTTTAAGACAAAAAGCTCAACAATTAGCTACCCTTTAATGATTTCAATTAATAGTATTTTATGAACAGTGACATATATGAGTAGTGGGACTTGGGTACAATTAAACTGCAAGCTTGTTTACCATAACTGTGTTAAGTAATTTTTCCCTTCTGGTTTAAAAATAAAAGGCCTCAATTATACCATCCTCAACAGTCCAATTTCAACTACAGTTTTTAAGGCTAAAGTTTTGAGGAAGAAAGCATGCATTGTGCTAGTAGTCATCCGACTCTTATGATACAAATAACCTGAACATTTTTCTATAACAAGGCAAGAATGTTTCCAGCGTAATCACTATCAACAGCACAAATAACAACCTTACTTCAGGAAAATACCATTCTGCTTTCTTTTTCTGTATTGTGCATACATTTATTAGAGAACAAAAGTTCAAATTCTGCTATCAAGCCCTCTTAAGTACCTCAAAGCAGAAAGTGCAAGTATTTCAAGCTGTACAGTCAAGAAAGTTAACCCTGAGTTGCTCTTCATTACACAGCATCCATTATCTAGCCCCGTGACACCCTCTTATATACACACACAAAAATGCATGTATACATAAATAAAAGATATGTATATATGCACATCATTACATAAAAGAGCAAGGCCAGACTTTTTTATTTCTTAAGACAAAACAACTCCTCAACCAACTTACCCAGAGAAGCTCCTTTCTTCACGAGCAGACCTCTACTAAGAACACAAACCACCTGCTCACTCAGCTTTTAAAGGAAAACCCTGAGCCCTTTCCCACACAGGTGTGTCTCCTCAGACCAGCAGCTGATCTCACTCTGCCTTCATTTGCAAGGTCATGGGGAAGGTGAGCATCAGTCTCTGCTGACTTCTCCCAGATTAAACTCAAAATCTAAGTTAAACTTCTCATGCCAAAACATTTCTATCTAGAAGACTTCCAATATTCAGAAAATTCAAAATGAAAGTTCTCTTTAATGCTGTTACCAACTCAGATTGTATAAGTAATTTCTTAGTTCTTCTGTAGTACTCAAGGTTTCATAAACCGGCAGACAACCCCATGGGCTCTCTCTACATGCAAAGTTAACTGTATCTTCTACTGTCATCACAACCAATGCTCCATCTCTGTATGTATTGGGAGAAAGGGCCAGCCACTCCATGTCCGTCAAAACTGATCTACTTTTAATGAAAAAAGCCTACATACACCTATGATATTAAAAGAAGTATGGCTTAGTAGCCTTGTGGTTACTGTATTCTGTGAAATGTGAAGCCCGAGTTTTCAGCTATATCATAAATATATTCCTTTGTACCCAATGACATCTGCCATGAAGCACATCAAGGGCTTAATAGCAATAAGTTGTGATGGAGCCCCGCAAATTGGCTCCCAGCAAAATGCCCTTGAGCTGCAGTCAGCATTGTCCTCCTCCTTATGCTGTTTCCATTAATTTCTGCACAATAACAAAGCTTCAGGAGATCTTCATATGGAGAAACCCCTCATTCCAGCAGTAGGAAAGAGAACTTAATGCAAATGTCCTTCTCGCCATAATGAAGGTTATAACCAGTAAGAATTTACATAAAATGTGGTAGCAGCACCATTTTCTATGGCAGTACTTGCTGGTTTGTGGGGTGTTTTTTTTAAGACAGCTCTTCTACAGAACTATGGATATCTATTTTTATCCTATCCTCTGATGCCTGAATCTTCTTTAGATTCATCTTAGGTGTTGCCCAGTACAGATCTTCACATTCTGAGTGTGGCAAGAATTCAGTGATTCCTCACGTTAGTTCTAAAAAGCCTGCTTTGATTAAATACTTGGAGTACCTACGTACTCACATCCATGTATTTGGGAAGCAAAAAAGTCTATGAACATTGAGATATTTCTACCAGCAAGGCCAAGAGTTAAGCCAAACTGTAGGTGTAAACATCCATTATTCAGCTTAGTACTTCTTTGTCAGAAATTGATGTAAGAAGTCCAGCTGCCACAAAGTAACTGCAATCAACTGCTCATTTTCAGAAGACTGAATTCTAGTTTGTCTATAACTTCAGAGGAGTCAGATTCAGAATAAACAGTTAAAAATAAATGCTGAAACTTCAGCATACTTAAAATTACAGATTCTCCAGCCTACTGTCATTGAGGCACTGTAGATTTATAACACTGGGCTAGAACCTGTGAAATACTGAGGTAAATCCTGGGCCTTTGAATCCCACCTTCTTGCTGTATATAACCCTATTAAAATAGCTCTATTGGTCCATGTTCATAAAGAAAACTTTTTAAAAATGCAAAAAAGTACTTGATTTTTTATTTTGGAAGTGTTAAGGTGATACATCGCAATGAACGTACAAACAGAGTAAGAACAAAGCCACGTTTCTCTTTCGTCTGCTACCCATGCTGCATAGTCTGATCTTGCAGATTCAAAAGATGGGTAACATTAGGGAATGTTTGCAATGCTGTGCAATTCTTTCTGTACCTACAGATACAATACACCCTTGGTGTCCATATATTGAATCTCATTAACTATGACAGAGATATGCACAAAGATATATAAATATTGTATATAACATACACTTTTCAGAGAAGTGCTGCCAGAAAATCTCATCAATGCAAAAGCTCTAGTTATATTCGCTATTGCAGAGCAGATGATTTCGGACTCTTTAACTGCTAATCTAAACAGTTCTTCACATTTTCTGCTCATAAGCTACATTCCACACATAACAGCACCTCATAAGCTGTCCCACAGTTTTGCACTGGCACTTTGTTAGTCAATACCTTACAAATTTGTTCTAATACTTTATATTGTGCTAGGCAAGATCCCACACTTACATTCAATGGCATTCCTTGCTCCCAGCCTGGCTTGGCCTGACTACTCCCTTGGGCCAGTCCTTTTAAGCCAACAAAGCAAGGAAATGAAATTTAATAGAATACCTGATTTACCAGATTATTTATTGAGGTCTTTTCAGCACCAAGAGAAAAAGTCTGGAAAGAAGCTGTAGTATCCATTACATTTTAGATATTTCAAAGGTGTTCTACAATTTGTCATACTTCAGATGATTTTGATATATTTTTCTGTATAATTTTGTAGTTTCTTAACCCTAAAACCTACCTAGGTATTTCATAAAGCTCCCTTTTACAATAAAATAAAACAACTGATATTTTGTATGTACATGAACAAAAGTGATCTGAAGTTAGTTTAGAGAAATCTAAAGGTTATTAGTAAAGACTAAATTCTCTGCTTCTACACTTGGTTCTCTAGTACTCAAGTTTCTTAATGGGTTTCACAAATCTGCTCAGTTCTCAGCACTTACCATCATGATTTAAAATCAATGACATTTCTTATGAGACAAACATGCAGAACATGAGCAAATACTTGCAAGATGAGGGTTTACAGCTGCCTATTTTCAAATGAAAAGTTCTTTTGCTTTTTTAAAAACTCTTTCAAATATTTATGTAAGTTTTCTAGTAAAGATATATAGCATATGAAATACATGGTGATGCACTGTGTAATTAAGATTTTAATGGATCTTATTTGAATGAGCTACATAATTCAGGTACTCATATATTAAGAGTGTAATTAGATATATTTTCATCAAAACAACAATAAATAATCTATTTCACTTTGTGGCAATTTGTTTGTGAGCATCTTACAGTTTAACTGCTTCGTTCATTTTAAGTTATTAATTTAATATATTCTAAGTATACTTACTCCTATAAACCTTTTATTTTCTCGGTAAGTTTTTTTTATTTATAACATAAGAAATGTGTTCTGAAGAAACATAGCTTACAGAGTCAAATCCTGATATGATAGTCATCATCATGAATTCCAAATTTACTTTCCATGAGAGTTCACTGCTGGGTAATAGCATCAGAAACTCTATGAAAATCTCCTGCCAATCCATCACGTAGGGAACATACTCAGAAACTACAGATAGGGAGTAATAAAAAGCCTTAAGATGGGTGAAAAATTGTGTCTCCTGAAAACACACCAATGTTAAAATAAGACAAACTACATTTGCCAGAAAGTTTATGTAAACAAGCACTAAAAGCATGTATTTTTTTCAGGACCATGACACCAGGCAGGTATTCCTGCTGCCAGCTCTGTGGCGGGGAGCCTTGCTTGGTGACAGCAGCCTCTGATGGTGAGAGTGCAGGCAGAAACCCCTACAGAATGGGAGCCCTTTACTTTGGTCTGCTGCTGGCTTTTTTCCTTTAGCACTGGGAAATTAGGTGCTGGGAATGTTTGGTGGCTTTCAAAACACAAGTGGGAGGTGGAAAAGGCAGGATGATGAAGAATCGACACTTCTATTACCTTGCTTGCATTGGAACTGCAAGGGGCTCTGCTGAACGACTCCCTTGGTTCCATCCAGGCCCATTCCTGGAGAGCAATGCTGCAAGAGCCACTTATGCTCAGGATTTCTCGACTTACTACAGCACTGCTGGATACTAAAGTGGTTGGTGACTGGTAATACTGCAGTTCTCATAAAGCCCCATCCCCCAGATTATGAGAAATCTGGTTTACATTAAAGTATGCCTTCTAATCCTTGCACATTCCTCGCCTGCAAAGCTGCCTCCTCCCCGGCGCTCCCGTCTGTGAGCCCAGACCAGGAAACTCCTTACATGGGTATAATAAGTTCAAGCCTCATATTTCAGCCTGACCACTGGTGTGTGAATCAGAATCAAACTTTTGAACTGTGTGTTTTTTATTGAAACTCACACCTGCTATTTGTTTAGCTATGTAAGACACTGACTGAATTCAAATGGTAGGAAATCACTTCTCCTTTGAAGACTTTAGTGTAATTTATTTAGCTATTTCTGGCCAGTTCCTGAGAAACATGATACATGTCTGAAGGATTTAAATAAGCTTGTTCTAATTTATATTATTTTCCATTATTGAGTATGGCACAGAAAGTGCAGGATTTCCAAAGTATTCCGCTGCCTATCTGTTAGCCAGGCAAAGCCACGTCTCCTCTGCTAATGTAACCAGGCAGCAGAGGCCGGCAGCAGCCCTGCTGTGGTGAGGTATACAAACTGGAACTGAAAGGATGGGACTGTAAGTGTTCCCAAAATATCTGTCAGAAGATATTCACATCTGTAAATTATGCCTGTTTTTTTCAATGAAAGCAGTAGATTTAATTCAAGGTTTCTCTGTCACTGCTAGCCAGAGAACTTCACGTGCATACTGCAGTTACTATCTAATCCCTTCACAAAAACAGATCAACCAGTAAAATTTGAGGGCTCTGAGCTCCCAAGTCAGAGCTTTTACAATATTTTCAGCATTTACATAAAATAGCCTTCTGAAACTGAAACTCTTAATTTTGTGAATTTGCAGCGTTTTAAAGAAACAATGGGGGCTGGATGAGAATGAAGATGCCTTGAACTTGGAAAATACATACTACATTCTTGCAAACCATTTTAAAAGGTGAATATCCTGGTGATAAAATTAACATATGATAAGCAATACAAAAATTTGTTCCTTGTTATTTTCAAATACCTCTAAACAGCTACTTTGAGAACTGTGCCTTTAAACAAAGCACTTGCTCTTTTAACACTTCAGTATTTAAAAACAAAATCAAAACCAAAGGCTCCGACATACACACAAACAAGCACAACTTCAGAAAACAGCTTTTTATAGAAGCAAAACCACAAAACATTAAAAATAAAATAGAGCAACAGGCATCATCAGAGACCTGACAGCCATTTCAGATCCAGGCTTCACTTCCCCAGGAGTTGGCACAAAGAGAATCCCTGCATTTTGGCAAGATGTCCCATTGACAAAGGTTGCACTCCAGAATGAAAATCTCTTATGTTTACAAATAGGTCATAGAGGCACGTATTTTTTACTAACTTTGTGCATTCTAAATGGTCCTCCATTAGCATTTAGGGAGGAAATAACTAATTTTTACGAAATTTGACATCCACGATCAGATAAACCTCTTTTACAGGCTTAAGATACTGATACACAGCTACATTTCTGTAGAATATAAACTCATAAAAACCAAGGAAATTACTTTTTAAGTCTGCTTACACAAATCTCACTGCTTGCTGAAACAATCTGTAGTGCTTTTCTCAAATATGAATGAGAAAGAATACAAAGTCTAAAGCACTCAATCTGGAGTCATAAATGCAAATTGCATATTTTAATTCATTTTATTAATTGCTTTGAGGTGAAATTCACACTAAGAAAATACTTTGTCAGTTGACTCCACTATCACTTGGTATCAAATGCACTCAGTATTCTTTTTATTATTATTATTTGTCTTTTCTCTGGACTGAGTTGTTTCTAATTTATTGCTGTGTATCATTTGCAATAGGATCTTTCAAGTTTCCTCTCTTAACTCATGACACCTGGTTTTTGTTATTTTAAAGACAGACAAGGACACTATGGAATTCACTCCACACATTTAAAAACAACTAAAAAAGTGGCAGACATATGCATATAAACAGAAACAAAAAGCTTAAAGCCTCCTCTGTTCCCCAAAACTTAGGAGTTTAATAGACTTGGGAGTATAATTCTGCTTCAACATGGAAGAGGTTTGGTTTTTTGGTTGGTTTGTTTTGGGTTTTTTTTTCTCCCTCTGTGGTGATATGTCACAATTTAACATGGCTAACTCATACATATAGAAAAAAATCCATTTCATTGGAATTCCCGAGGTCAGAGAGGGCTGAGGAGCCTACCAGGAAGCAGCTGGGAACCATTACTGCCCCTGGCCCTGCCACTGCAGAACCACAGCTTCATTATGCACATAGAATTTCAAACCCCACTGAATTTAGCTAAATTTTTCTAAATTCATCTATGATTTTTAGGTGACATTTTAAAAGGTTTAGAAGTATTTCAAACAAATATTTGGGACTGGTAAATGTCATTCATTTTACATTTTTGAGGTATTCATGTTAATGTCACAGAATCAGCGCAAAGGATTTACCTGAGCCTGTGCAAGGAAAACCCTGTTCCCAGCCCAGAAAGATCTGTTAGGTCAGATATGCAAAAGATATTTCATTTCTTCTCCAATTTTATACCACATCTTTTTTTCTACAGTTTAAGGCATTCTGTAGTTCATAATGACCTCCTTTAAATTTGATAGTATATTAGAATTACTGGGAGAAAAGTTACGTAGCTGGTAATGCTGCTAACACTATAAACCACTCTCAGCCATCTTGTGACGTAACGCAATTCCTTCTGAATTTTAAATATAAACAATGCCAAAGGGCATACAATAACATTATGGATGTGTGTGGTTTTTGTCTCACAACAATAAACAGAGAAGTCTGTCATAGACAGGTAGAACATTTTGAAAAATTGAAGACATCTAATTACAGTGTTATAGACTTTGAAGAACTATTATAAGAAAATATTCTGTGGTAATAAATCATACTTTGCTCGCATACAGCAAACTCTACTGAATCTCAGTAAGTAATTTGAAACACACTATTGTACAAAATCCTGAAGTCACAGCTGTATGTTTGTAGTTAGTCAAAAACTGCTTTTCTGTTGCACTATGAATACTTCCCCAGGCTTTTAAAATCCTTTGCTGACCTTACCCTAGAGCTGCGCTGCCTGTTTGGCTAGGTAATAACAGCAACAAAACCACATGATTTAAAGGTCCTTCATTTTCTTTTTTTAGTACTTCTTAAATAACTAGGACTAAATTGAATAGCTAATCCTAGATTGTGGTTTTCCTTATGAAAGTCCTTAGGAAAAAACCTTGAAGAAGGAAAAGTAATGTAAATGATTCAAATATAAGAGCATACAGGATTTGACACAGTTTAGCCCATTACTTTAAATCTTTCTTTGCTTGACCATGGTTTTACCCATCCCTTTCAACGTGCTGAGCTCCCTTTATTACAATGTACTGTCATGTTCTGAGAATCTTAGTCTCATTTTATGAGCACTACAGTATCAGTATAATATCACTTGAATTAATTTTCCCTTCAGTAGTCATTCACTACCTAAAACATATGGCCATTATTGTCACACCGGCAATAATCAAAGGAGATAGAATTTGAAGTTCTCGGTTAGGTATATAAGAACTTGAAAGTGTATGTAACTTCAGGCCTGATTAGCAGGTCCATTGACTTCAGTGACTGACTAAAAATCAAACAGACTGTTTTAGGGATCAAGTTTTAGAAGTCAATTTTCAAAATATTGTTCTTCAGAGAGCAAGACATTTGTATTAAAATGACAATTTGGACACTAGCCAAAGCCTCATCTATTCTAAGTTCCATGAAAATGTTCATTTATGCAAATCTCCAATCACTTCGGTACAGGGATGCAAATTTACATTAGCAGCCAAGAAATCATAGAGGTGACAAGAACTGCCCTCTTACTGTGCTGTTTAGGATGGTTCCTTCAAAATTCTTAAGCAAGGAGTGAGAAGCGGGTAAAGGAAAGGAATAAAAAAATGCTGGAAAAGCTTCATACAAACCATAAATTTTTCTCAAGAATTATGAAAATGGATCTTCACAGATAGTTTTACAATTGCCATGTATGTTTGGGGCCAGAGACCTGATGTCATAAGAGCTGATGGCTTTGCATTCAGTAATCACTGAGGCAAATTCAGGTCTAAAAACCAGTGCTTGAACCTATATTATACAAAGCAAGGATTGGGTAGAGTGGATAGGAAGTTAAACATAGTCAACTGAAAGAAAAAACACCACCAACAAAAAAAGCCCATAGTTCTATGTTTAAAAAGATTCGGTATTCAACAGATTGGCAATTTCAGATGACTAAGAAATAAGTATTTTCCCTGGAATGATGCTGAATCTGTGTGAGATGATGACCCATATGATATACGACATGTATGCCTCATGACCTTGATTTAGCCAAGAATGCTACGAAGAATATTTATGCATTTTTCCTAGAGCAGAAAGGTAAAACATACTGAGTTATTTTTTAATATATAAAGTGATTGTTGCTGATGGGTGAGATGATAAAAAACTGAGCCCTGGCAGCGGAGGTGCACAGTGCAGACATTTTCTTCTACAGACACACATATAAAAAAACCTCTTTGTTTTGCAGTTTTCATTTCCCAGAACCAAATATTTCAGAGATGTTTGTGTTGGTTTTGAAATAGCTTACAAAGCCCAGACCTTGAAGGTTTCCAAATGGAACAGCAAAGATTGTCAGTGATATTAACGTTTGGTTTACTTTACTTTTAAATACTTCTTTTCCTTTTTTTTGTCCTAGAACAACATTTGGATAGAAAGGCTACAAAGCTTTTTTTTGGTTCCACTCCTCCCCGCCTTTTTTTTCTTGTTTGATACCAGATACTTTCAGCATGAGAATAAGACACAATGCAAGAAAATCATCAGACTGCTCCAGAATCAGCCAGAATGATCAAAATAATTGCAGACACTGGATGATAAATATGCCTTTGGTCTGGTATATAAAGATGAAATTTCAAGCATTATTTCAAATATTTAGAAGAATTACTTAAACAAAAATCACTGAATCAACTACCTCAACACATACATGTACAAACCTTTATCTCCTCAGTATTTCTGAAGTGGATTAGAGATCACACCTGTAAATGGTTATTGTTTAGTTTAGTTGTGGTAGCATTAGACAACCTCTTGCCACTGTAATTTCTAATTTTCATGCTATAATTCAGCAGAGAAAGCTGAAAGAATATTAAATAGAATAATGAGAAACCAAAATGACTTGGAAAGTAAGTGTCACATGGACTTGTACATGCTTTCTCCAGTAGAAAGCAGGGAAATCAATTCTAAACTATTAAGTCCACCCTATGCCAGGCTGCTGGTGGAAATAGTAGGATGCAATAAAAACTTCTTAAGAGAATAATTGCCCAGTTTGTAAATTAATGCCAAAATGCAGACAGTTACTGCAACTCTCAGTAGATTAAAAAAAAAAAAAAATTGGTGAACAACTCAAAGGGAGCAATGATAGATAGCTTAACTTGTGGCTCCGAGTAGGGATCTGCATCCAAGAAAGCACTTTCATCGCCTGCTTCTGTCTCCAAGACTGTCTGCACTGACACATGCTAATGTCAGTCAGAGATGCCAGGAAGGAAAACACTCCCAGCACTGAATCTTTCACCATTATTATAAATACTAGCTTGTTATTCACCTGAAGTGGATATGGAGACGTACATTTCATTTAGAAATGCTTTCCATTGTTGCCTAAAACCCCAAACTTCCCATTATGTTTTGAAAGTACATTTCGCTAAAAATTTTGTTATACTATTTCCTTCCAGGGCTCAGGCATATAATGAAAACATGACTAATTTTGAGATACACAGGTATATCAGGTGTTTGAATACTAACTTTCTCTGAGTACTGGATTAAAAAAAAAAACCCAATGTATAGCATAATAAAAAAGGAAATTTAAGTCATACTTGTATTGGCTATTTTTTATGATGCTATAAAGAGGTGTCACGACTCCAGTTTTTAAACATATTCTGGATGAAGCACCTTCCTCATAACATTATGCTACTTCAGCAGTGGGGGGGGGGGGGGGGGGAGA
>JAVSBS010026820.1:38943-86168 GCA_033124195.1 Coracias cyanogaster | reverse complement strand
CCCCCCCCCCCCCCCCCCGACAGAGTCTTTTTACTTGTGTACCACAGAAGAAAAGCAGTATCAATATGCTGACTAGATGTACAGAAATAACAGTGATAGATATGTATAGGAAAAACCCAAGTTTGTAAATGCTTTTGGTACATAAATTCTAAGTGGAAATAGCTTACACCTCAAATATCTATCACTAGTGTAAGAGCAGAATTTTGAACTGTACAGGACGTAAGAATACACATACAGGTTCAAACCAAAGGCTCATCTGCTCCATTAACCTGTCTGTTGCATTAGGAAGAACAAACACCTAGAGATGTGTATAGGAGCAAGATGAGCACCCTAAGATACTTTCCCAATATGCAAAAATTTCTGTTTCAGGGACTCCCTGAAAAAAGGTGTTTTCTCTGTATTTAGTAAGTCACAATGGATATAGCTACCAGGAGCTTGTCTTGAACCAGGGTAAGTTTCCAGCATCCAGAAGCTCTGCATGGCTTAATTACACATGGTGTGAACAAGTTGCTTGTTTGTTCTGACGTTTTCCTTCCTTCCTTTGTTCCTACTTCCTGCTCATATAAAACACTGAACAATCAATCGCTGCACTGTGCAATCCGTGGGACACATTCTTATTGTTCACAGTCCATAAGCCATCTCATGCTTTTGATCATCCTTCTTGCCTTTTCCTGATGCCTTTCCAGTTCTATGATATCTTTTTTGATGTGGCAGAACCCCACACAGTATTAAAGATATAGATGCATCAAGGATTTATACAGCTGTATCAGGAGGCTCCTCTGCTTTGTTCTCTATTCCTTTCTTCGTATCTAAGACCTGATCTCCTTTTTATCTATTACTGTAAACGAAGCTAACAGTTTTCTAGAACTTTAATTTTCTGTCCTGAATTTCCTAGAGCTACCTTGTTACTGAGTGGTATGGGGCAATGTTACTTACTTATCCCTTCATATAGGAAGGTTTTGCTTCTGTTAATCACTTTGTATTTATCTGCATTTAATTTCGCAGGCTATCTCAAAGCTGAGTCACTGAAGAATTCATGAAGTCTTTCTCCAACTCCTTAAAGCAAGATTTCAAAGACAGGAAAGACCTACTAGGATTTTAGTAAAGACTTAAGAGGGTTTTAACAAATGGAGTTAAAACAGCAGTTGTTACAGTTGACTTAAAAATTGGAATGATAGAGTGATTAATAAAGACATTTTAAGGATGTTCACCAGGAAGATAGAGCCAGTTTAAATGCAACTTTAAAGCACATGGAAAAAAATTAAAGTATGTGAAAATATAAGAAGAAATATTTCTTCCTATTGTTCTTACATGTGTTTGAGAAAAAAGCCATTTTTTGCAGTGGACTAATCCACTGTAACTATTTTTTTGTTTGGGTTGAGTTTTTCTCCCCCTTATTTTTCTAGTGACCACTATCCTTGGTTTCCTTATTAAGTTTCCTATCCTTGCCAGAAGTACTGTTACAGCAAGCTATGGCAAAAAAAAACCAAACCAAAACACACCACCACTACCATCACGTTTAGACTAGGGCAGCTTCAAAAGTTTAAAAATTAACACACTTTACAAAGAAACAGCCAGCACTTCCCATTGTTAACATCATATCAGATTTAAGAACAGCCTAGTAAGAGCTAGCAGAAAATGCTGTGGCATTTATGAAGGGAGAAAGCATTATTCTTATGAAAGATTACTAAGAGTTCTCCTGCAAAATTAGTAAGTTTAAAATGAATAAACAATGAATATGTACTGGCTATAAAAATTAAGTCTGTAGCATTCTTTCAGAAACGCAAGTCTAAGAATGCTTTAAAGATGTTCCCATTTGTCTTTAACACAACACTGGGGTTTTAACCTTAGCATTTCACCAGCATCAAAAGGTCTCTCCTGGGATGAGATGGGAGAGTTTTCAATAAACTGTATAACAAACATTTAATTTTGGCTTTCACAAGAGGTATGTTACCAACTACCACATTCCATTAAAATTAAAATCTACCTTTGTACCTAGTTACTGATGTTTCACAGGTTACACTCCTTGAGCCAAAACAATGCAATCAAAGAATATTAATGCTGTAACATGGCTGATTTAATAAGTACTGTCTGCCAACATCATTGCTAGGGAATACTGACATCAGATGGCTTAAGCCAAGGGAAGGCTTGGAGATAACTACTGAGGTGTGTTCAGATATATTCCAGATGATTGTATCTGACATTTTCCCAGGTATAGTTTATTTAATGAAATATCTCCTATGTGGTCAAGCAGGTAAAAATATGTCAATGCAGTTAGAGGAACAGAAAATGGGGAAACTTTTTATAGAAAAATTTATCTAGAAGCAAATGTCACATTGAAATAAAACACAGTTTTCTTCTGCCAGTGGGCACAATTCTGCTTTCATTAGAAAGCTGGAAATTCAACATGTGTACCTACTATTGAGCTGTCTCTACCAGCACACTGAAGTCTTCACATGAGTGAAAATGTGACCAGTAACCAGGCACCAGTGTGTATGTGTAGAGACTAGTATATTTTGCAGCCTTAAATTATGTTACTAAATGAATATGGAAAATGTAAAGAGTTAGAACAACTTGTGAACAATCTGACAACTTCCTAACTGTTTAAGAGGATCCTAATGACAGATGTTTTCACTAGTTAAATTATATTAATATACCAACAATACCAAGGGCATCTTATACATTATTTCATTGCTTATAACCAAATAACAGTTTACCTGACAACCTGTCACTAAATTAAACAGGTACAAAGAAGAAGCAGCCTCTGATGACACAAATTATTATCGTCTGATAAAGTGAAGAAAGAGAAAAAAAAAAAAGGGGAGGGGTGGCAGAAATTCTGGTAAGAGCAAATAAACCAGCCCAGAGTCCAGAAGCAGACTGTATGTCCTTAACACTGCCCTTTAAAAGCAAATAATTTTTAAGTTAGTCAAGTAAAAGGTACCCTCCCCCGCTGTTCTGGATTGGCATCTAAAGCCCTAGTCTTCTCCCTTTTTAGTACTATGTAACTAGTCATAACCATAAACTACAAAGTAGCCAATTATTGTGCATCCTGTATGACCCTGAGTCACATAAGCAGCAGGCAGAAAAAGTTCAGCAGGTCTTCTCCTTAGCAAGAGAGGAAGTTAAAAGGAAGGGCAGCAGGTGGAGCTTTCAGCCAGAATGCTGTCAGACACGCTCAACCTGAGGTACCCAGTAGCAGCTTATTGTTCCCTTTCTGCACCATTGTTTTTCCGGGGGAATCTTCCAGGAGTGAAGGTAAGAAAGAGAAACTCAAGATAAATTCCTGATTTCATCAAGAATTTAACTGGAGCCAAGATTTGAGTACCAATTTGATAGACACTAAAGCACAGGACAAAGCAAGGGTTACAGTGTCATACAGATACACTTAGAGTGTGTCTGTCTGTATATATAGAGTTCAATTTTTTTTTTTTTTAAGTACAGTATAAAAGTAATCAATCCATAGATCTTTAAAAATATGTCAAATAATTAAAATTACATACTGTTTGTTTATTCAGTTTGTTTTCAGTAAATGTCTCATACACAATTTTTACTTCTTCCTATGAGAAAAACTTAAAGCACTGCAGTGCTGTGACCGTACTGCCAAGTGCACTGGACTATTACAGCACAGGTCTGCCATATGAAGAAGAACAGTTTAAAAGTTCTTGCAAAGATTACCATATTAATATTATTAGTGAGAATGGATTATTTTTGTACCATTTTCTATCCCCATTAAATTGTTTATTAATCAGTCACACTTTCTGTTCTTTTTATAATCTTTTGCAAGAAAGCCATGACACATCTAATTAGTAATATTAGTAATATAAATTGTGATAGTGCAGTGTGTATGTTTTGTAATTCATGTTTCGTATTAGCATGACCAGAATGCACAAGTGCTTTTGTTCTCTAGGAAATCACTATCATTTTAACCTTTCTTAAATTACAGAACATCACTGCAGTCCACTGAAAAAGACCTACCCTGACTTTAAGAGCAGACAGTCTGGAAAAAATATCAGAGATATCTGAACAGAACAGTGAAGCAGCAACATTTACAATGTTTGGAACAAGAGCTAACAGCAGTGCTACTATACGACATATATGTTTGGGATTAGTTACGAAATCAGAATTTTTCTATGATCTCCTCGGGAGTGCTCAAAAATTATTCTTCTGCAGTACTGAGATGAATAATTTTAGATATATGCTAGTACAAACTAAATAATAATTTGCTCCAAGTTGTAAAATACACACAAAAAATGATCCATTGTTAGAAAAGACCTTAAATACCGACATGGATGCACAGACAACTGTCTCTTCAACAAAAATCAAGTAATCAAGAGTGCTGAAATCCTACATATTTTTTTCTTAAAAAGTGAACACAGTAAAGTGGATGCTGCTATTTAATAAATATTACATTTACTGAGAAAAAAACCTGTATCCTTTCTGGCAAGTTTACTTACTTGCAGAGTAAGTAAAGAAAGATGATGTCAATTGTGTTATCTTGTTTTGGTATCAAATTCAAATTAAGTCACATTGAGCGTATTTTGGCAATTCTTATTCTTCATGATGTTAATTTTCCCAACAACCTAACTTGAAAAAAAAAAAGTTGTGCCATTGACAAACATATCACTGCAAGTATTCAAAGCAAATCACCTCAACATCTTCGTTAATATCTTCTGATGAGCAAACTGATTAAAGTTTCTCTATGTCCAAACCGCTTTTAACTGGTTCCTACTTAGTTTCAAAAGCTGGCCTTAATATTAGTCATGCACAAAGTTTTGGGGGTTAATTAGGCTGATCATTAACTATTCTACATGATCTGTACACACAGATTTGCTTCTCAGACACAGTTGCTTCAGCAGTTACTAAATGTGTGTTCCGAATGCTAAGGTGTCAAGATAAGAGCTGCAATTAATGTGGCAGATTTGTATTGCAACACTTCACTGGTACCTACTCTATGATCTATCATCCAGATCAGCTAACAGGAACACAGATAAATTGCAACTGTATGAATTCTGTGTGCAGCATTCTGTGAGCAATCTTATCTCTTACTTTGTTTCATCATATGCACTACTGATAGATCTGTCTAATAATCAGACAATTCCATATCTTTTTTTTTTCATTAGTTACACCCAGTGATGTAGCTAGTGCATAATAAAGTGCTGTCTACTGATAGCTTCAACAGTAGACTAACACACATCTAAGGCAGATCTTCTCACCTAGCTAGAATTTTTGTCCCACCAGAATGTCAGGACTTCAGCTATTTGCCCAGGATTTCCCAGTGAAAAATTAGCCCCACAGAAACTCTCCAGAGAAGCAAGAATGTCATATCCAGAAAGTACTAGATTATACAGATGAGGTGTAACTCCAAAACATGTCAGTCTTATAGGATACACACAGGTTTTCTTGTAATCTCAGGCAGAAATACGGGAGCCTCACCAAGTGCATAATGAGCAATGTATTAGAGCACAGGTAGCATGTCTTGCACATGTGACAGCTGTCATAGCCGCATGTCAATCCCTTCAAACACACCAATATTTTAACCTGAATTGAGAGCAGATGAAAAATAGTGTTGAAGATAATGCCTCTGCTTAGTAGTGTGCAGGGACACTGGGAATGCAGCTTCCCCATACAGCCCTGTGTGTTCTAGTCCCTTTATGGGAAGAAATTTTTTACTAATCTATATTCATTGATTCAATGACACTCTGCTACCAACTAGACTTAGTTCCCAATAAACATATAGCGGGAAAGAGGCTGAAAGAACATCCCACATATCCTTTATGTTCCCACATTACCAAGAGAGGGTAACTTAGTTTACTGCAAACCCAAGAGATTAAAAATAATTAGTCACACTGTGCAGTTGTCTAGTTATTTCTACAGGGAGAATTTTACCCTTAAAGTAAAAGTTTCAGACATAAATAGTGATAGACCAGCTGTTTAGATTACGTCAAGCAGCAACTCCTCAACCAATTTTTTGCCCCTTTTTTTGAGTGAATTTTCCCTAACCTTTTAACAGCTGAATAGGCTGTACCCATATCTCATTTATGTATTTATGTGTACTTCCTGGGATCACTATGCAAAGGCAGATCTATTCTTAGCAGATGGTATTTTTGGTCACAAATGAAGAAATGAGTACATTCTTTATCAGATTCCCATTTCTCTCCCATTATCTCCACTCCTCTTAGCATCTATACCACCTTACTCAGCTCTAAGATCACATGGACTTTTGGAGTGGACAGCCAGCACTTCTCTCTCTGAGGCTTTGCCTCCCAAGAGTGCCTAGGTCAGAGGTCTCACTTGTACTTGCTCCCTCCAGACCATCTCTCTCATTCCTACCCCTGACCTCGAGGACCTTACAGATAACACTGACTCCAAACACTAGCTCTTCCATACAGTTTAGGTTCATCTCAAGTCAGAACTTTGTTGAGATAATCTTCACAGAACCAGCAGAAGAGGGACAGGCCAAGAGTAATTAGGAAAACTGTAACAACACCTACTACAGTAATTGCTATTAATTCAGTCAGGAAGATTTCAGGACCTCAAAAATGTATCTCTGACTGCAGTAAGTTCACATATCCATTGCTATGATGTGATCAGGAATTTCTTCAACACAAATATAAATTACAGGAAAGACTAGTTCATAGTCAGAATTACTTATTTTGCTCGGTTTTGCTGTAATCAAGCTGAAAGTATTTTAAAGCATCAGGAAAAAAAACAATAGAGAAGCTAATGTGCTGGACAGTGCAGTCTTACAGCTTTAAATAAAACAGTTGACTTCAGTAGCCTGTTAATGGAACCAGCAATTTTCTACAGATTGAAGACATAAATGTGACAACTTTCTCTTCGTTTTGAAAGCTTATTGAAACAAAGCAGCAAGAAGTAATTTTTTGAGATCTCTAATATAACACCACTTGCTAAATACAGAAGCTAAGCGTGCATACAATATAGCGCTTCTTTCTCAGAAACAGTTACATTTAAGGACTGAAATTCCATTCACTGTCCCTGTAAATAACATGATGAAAAGTTTTAAGAAGCACAGGGCACTAACAGCCTCTGTTAATAATAATAAAAAAAACACAAACAAAAAAAAACCCCTAAAATCACACACTTAATCTCAAGTTGGCACATGCACAGACCTGTGATCTCCCTTATACCTGTAAGCTTCCCTACCTGCCTTCATGACTTCGGTCACTGCAAGGCCTTGAAAACTGTCCAATTTTTACATTGTTTCAGTACAAAATTATGCCCTGCTGTAACACTGCTACTCACTCCTCATAAATCAACCAAAGGCTTAGCTTGACAGAAGCTCAAATCATCTTGTCTTCTACAATCATTTTTATTAGTACTACCTGTACCTGTGGGCAAGTGAATGAATATGACTGTACTCAGATGCCCTATTTATTGCTTATTGTAGTTTGCCTAGAGAAGACGAACTTGCTGCATTTCTTGTTTCCTTGCCCTTAGTGCATAAAAGAATGAACTTTCTATATCTGACACATGCGTGCTCTTTCAAAATAAAAAATCTGCAGTGGCAGGCCAGTATCTTTGCCAAGGGTAAACACAAGATTTGGTTATGCTCCTGCCACATCTCAGAGTTGCTGGAAAAGACATCACTTCCATCCTTTTCACACCCTTTAGTTAAATCTCTGTAGCCTAGCACCCTTCTTCATCTCTAAAATATCTGCTACTACAAGTTAAATAGTCATTCTTTGAGTTTTTCCTCATGCTTTGGTGTTGAACAGCCAGCAGAGCTGGAAATCTGCAGTACTGTCTCAGAAGTAACAAAGGCAGACATTCATCTTTGGAGCACAGGTTATATTTCTGCTTTAAAGCCATATGAATTTGAAGGGGAAAATACAGCTCCTTCATCATATTTAAAGCTGGCAACATTTGCTGTAAACACTAAGCTCACTATTAGGGATAACTGTTGCAGTTACATAGGGCCAGACTGTTTATCACATCTCTACTTTGGGCAGTACTCCTTAGACCAAGAAGCTTTACCCACACTAATCCGAGTAACGCTGTTTCGCATTTGAAGTATTGTACTTATATTTCATGAACCATTATTAGTAGTTATGGAAGTGTCTTGTGACTCCAAGACACTTTCCAGGCACATTACAGTTCATATCAAACAGCTGCACAGGCAAAAGTAGCTCCTGATTTAAAGAGCTTAAGTATTTTCCTTAGCCAAACAGAGATCAACAAGTTGGATGAGGTTTCACTGAAAATACTTGTCTCGCTATAGAAAAGATATAAACATATGTTGTTTGTCTGCAGCTAATTTATACTTCCACTTCTGTAATGTTCTTAGTTCCCACTGGGGTAGGAGCAGCCGGGGAAAAGTTAAATCATAATCACATAAGTAAATTATCAGTGACACCTAAAAGCAGTTGCAAACAGCCTTATCATTTCAATTAAACTGGGAACTCAGCTGGTTTATGTCTGCATTACTCAAGCGGTACCAATCAGTAAATTATTACAGAGACAAACACCATAAATCTTCATTGACTAACAACGATGAGGAATTTCCTGCAAGTTCCTCTAACTGATCCTTACCCCGGAATTTTTTACCCTCTTGACAGGACGCACAGCACTGCAAGGGTCTAGGAGCCACTTCTGTACTGGCCTATTTCCTGCTCCTTGGAAATCAATCATCCTGTTGGTATCTCCGTTAGTGTTTACATGCAGACAGAACCCAATCTATGCACAAAAGATTAATAGTAATTTTTTCCAAGAAACACCTAACACCTTTATAGTACTGATCAATACACAGCTTTAAAAAGCTTATACTCAGAGACTGAAATGTCCCAATATGTTACAGTAAAATACTATTAATCCAGGTTCAGTTGCCTGCCATTTGAAAAACACCATGTGATATGACAAACATCTAACCATATTTAACACAGCTTAACACTAGTTCTTATCACATTTCTAGCAACATTTGGTGGTACAGTCTCTGGTGGGAATTTGCTCAGACTTCTCAAAATAGTTTTGGGTAACATGAAATTATAGTTCATAATAGGAAGATAAAAAGTGCTCTACTGCATATTGTTATATTGGAAGATTTATCAGCAGGTACTGTGCTGAACTGATGTGTCTGCCCTTACAAAGCAGCTAATAACATAATATGTAAAAAAGTACATACAACTGCTAGGGTTTGGTTTGTTTACCAGCTATGCATTTTCAAAGGCCCTTACTAGGGACAAGTAATTCCCAACACTCCTACTATAGCCTGATACATAATGTATAAGGTTATAAAAAAATGTGTATTCATGAGACTTGTTTGGCTTTTGTCAAAAGAACTGTGAAAATTATGATGGAACAATTTTCATTTCTGACACATTGTTTTTTAGTTCATTCATGACTGGGAATTGAGGGGTTTAGAATTTTGCCTGCTGCAGATGTCGCAGAGAGGAGAGAAGCTACAGAGCTTCTTACTTGCTGCTTTGTTGCTGACAGTGACAGGAGACCTAAAGAAAATACTTCTCTTGACATTAAACATGATGAGTAAATCCCTAGGCTACTCTCCCACTATTCTGCATCAGAAAACCCATGGCACAAGGCATTTGGGATAATATTAAACCAAGTATGTTTTATAACCACAACTGGCCTATGGCAAGAAACTTTGAGTTTCAACACAGGACCCTGGAATTGTTTATAATAATAATACAAATTGAAAATCTAGGTAAAAGCTCATAAAGCTTAGTAAGCTTGGCAGACAAGACCAATATTTTCTTTTTGGATGAAACTTTTCTTTAATTGCTTTCAATATGCACACCGTTTTCACTATAATTCCTTCATCCAAACATTTTTTCTGAGGTTGTAACTGCCAGTGTGACAAACTTAGTGGCAATTAAGGAAGTCAAAATCTTTAAAAAAATCCCCAATTTTTCCACTACAATAAAAGAAAAAAAAACACAACAGAGAACACATTTAAATTCACAGCTGCAGTTAGCTGTCAAGTAGCTCAATTAACTTTGATCCTTTTAGGGGGATAAAAGTTCTGGAGAATGGGAACAGCATGGGAAACCTTTCAGCTTTTGTCCCTGCCTGAGCCATATACGCAACACTGGAGTTTGTGAACTTACCTCCTCATGAGATTTGCAGAGATTGCAGTAACCAGACAACATTTTTTCCTCAAAGTTGGAAATATCCCTCCCTTCATTTCCAAAAGTGTGGCATAACTCTAATATTCAGTGCTATAATCAGTTTATTTACTTCACCTTTTCATTTTAATTTCAGTATTTGAAAAACATACTCCTCAGGCTCTAATGTCATAGGCAAATTCCACAAAGAGCAGATCAGCCAGCTTTGCTTATGTGGAGCGCCCAGCTCAACCAGAATGCTTGCAGAAACCTCTGCAGAATGCTAGCAAGAGTCCACCCTCACCTATAAACCTCCTAGGGTCCTACCTCTCCTCAAAGATCCACTCAAATGAAATCACTGTTGGCTCTGACGTGGGATACAAATGCCAAAAAGCAATTCTTTGGCCAAGTTGCTCAGGTCAAGTTTACTCTTTAAAGCACTCATTTTCCTAGATCAAAATACTTCCTGAATATGAAATATAGCATTTTATATATCATTCCAAGCAACATTCCATCGGTGCCTTTACAATAGTATCAAATCTCTTTGCTGGAAACGCCTACCCCAGTACAACAGCGGATTTACATTCCTTTCTTCCCAGCTACAGCTCTGTGGTCGCAGCCGTCCTGTAACCAACACACACACCCAAATGTTTCATCTCCATCACTTCCCCCAAAGCACTCCCGCACAAAGCAGAAATTCTTTTGTTGTACCACAAAAGCACAACCCTGTGCTTTATGTCACTAATTTGATCCCAGGCATTCTGTTACTTTCCAGACAACCCATTCCTCCTACACAATGCTCCAATTCTCCTCTCTGTTGATGATTTCAACTTCAGCAGCAAATTTCTTTAGCACGTTCCCGCCTTGGTATCAACACCATTAAAGAAGACAGTTGTGTGATCCCAAACCCTTTATTTCAATAACTCTCCTTTTATCCAGAGAGTCCTTCCTATCTTACACTCTGAGCAATCTCCTTACCAGTTCATTATTTCAGAATTTGCCAGCCTAAGTAATTTTTTCCACAGTGCATACCAAATCAGCTCTTCAAACATAAGCAGACCAGAAGTTTACATCTAGAAGGCAGCTACCTTCCCTAAGAGATCAGAGCTTTCTAGACTGAACTGTTTCTCATTGGTTTTTATACCACCCTCCTTTACTAGAGCATACTAAATCCTCCACCTTCTGCTTCTACATTATATATGGCAATATTCACATCTTTATACACATTACTACCACATCTTTCACTTTCCTGTCCAAGTTCTGTACTATCTATTCCCACCTTTCTTAAAACCCAGAAAAATACTTGGTTTGTTTTCTTTCACCTTTTTTCTTTGCCTTTTCCCTGCCAAAGTAAATCCATGCCTGATTATGGCTAGGAGAAAATGCATTTCAGGATTCAGTTTCTTAGGCTGATAAAAAGATATCTTACGAACACCTTTCTAGAATCCAAGGGCTATACCTGCTATTATATTCTCTGTTAAAATGTGGGTCTGTGAGATGCACATATTTGTTTCTTTGCATTTCCTAGAATGTTATATTTTATTTAAAGTTGAGAGGTTAATAAAGGAGGACAGGTTTTTCTTCCGTTTCTCATGACTGAGGGGGGTCTTTTTATCTCTGAATTTTTAAAATGTGAAAGAGACATAGCAATGAAAGAACTTTGAGACAGATTACTGTGCCATTTTTTTCCCCATCTGCTGCTTCAGGCACTGGGATATTTATAATGTAAGAAACAAAACTGAAAATATTAAGTTTCAAGAGAGCAGTGACAAAGTGTAAGAACTATTTCTGTAACAGGCATGGTTCATGAGGCATAAAGACATTGACTCTTAGTTAAACGGAAATCTAGAGACTTGAAGACACCTTAATTAGAAGTTCAGTGTAGAAACTGCAATTATTAACCTTCACAAGAAGGAGGCAACAAAGAAAGGAAGCTGTTATATATCTGCATGCTAAAGAGTTAGATTCATTTTTCTTCACAAGGCCAAGTTGGGCTGCTTACAGAAAACCACATGGAAACATTTGGTCTGCATCACTGAGACTTTCTTTAATCTTTTAGGAATTAATTTTTGTATTAAAAACTAGAGACCCTTTTTTTAAACTTCACTTTTTTAGAGACAGAGCAAAAGCAATCACTAGTCTACTGCCATATTCCATGTTCTTAGCTCATATTTTCAATTTATGTGGATAATTAATATGTGATCATTTAATTCCTTTAAATTTTAATACAAGTGTTTAAAATGAGCCTTACTCAATGACCATTTCACTTCATAACCTGTCACCACTCTGATTCTCCTGCTATCCTTTTCATATTCAATAACTTTTATTTTTACAATCAGATTATATCAAATTTAAAGTCTGTTCCTTTATTTTTTAAGAGTACTAGGCATACATCATTCTCTTGAAGCAATACATGAGTCAAAGCTATAAAGATGCCACCTTCTCTGTGGAAATATGGTCTTAAAATAACTTTCTTTTAAAAAATCTATTTTATTAATTGTTTCAATTCAAGTAGATTTTAGGAGACTATTCTGACAAATTATAATGAAGTTATTGTGTGGATAATCACAAAGTTCAAAACCATAAAACTCAAATTACTGTTCTTTCAATTTGCTGCAATGGAGCAAAAGGAATCAACAGCAGCACACCATCTGGCCAAAAAGACTTGGACTTTATTTCATTTAAAAATTAAAAATGCATCTGAACCGCTCTTGTATATTTTAGTAATATACACATTTTTAAGACTTCGATTACCACTTGCTGAAGTAAGATACATCATAACTGGAAGGATGCATGTATGACTTTAAAATGTTGGCCAGTTTTGCTCTAGAACAGAGAGCAAGTGCATTAGGGAACAGGGAGCTAAATAAAAGCAACATAAAGCTATTATCACACTTTCTACCATCACTCTCAGCTGTCCTTGACAGTCTGTGACATCTGCGACATCTGTGGTATAGCCTGGAAAAATTCCCCATGTCCCTTTTAAACTTGATGCTTTTTTCACTGAACATTATTAAGTAGGAAAAGAAAAAAAAAAAAAATCCAGAAACAAACCTGACACAACGTTAATTGAAGCCTAGTGATTTATGTTTGTTTTGTTTTCATCGAGACCAATTCAATATCTTTCTGAATCCTTTATGATGCTTGTTATAGCCTTTACACCTGATTTATTTCACATACGATGCTTTGAATCATCCCAAATGCAGATGTATTTGTTTTAAAAGATTTTGCTGAGACTTGGAAATATTATTTCCCTTTTTATAAACGCTACATAAGCATTATCTTAAATTATTTTTTGCACAAGTATAGAGTGATAACTTCTGATATTATAGAGTTCAGACAGGTTAATTTTTATCTGCCCACATGTTAGTAAAGGGAGAAAGTACAAAGCGTCTTCTCCTCTTTCTCTTACGTAGAAAGACTGTAGGGACATAGAAACTACTTCAGCAATCCAGTGGAGCAAGGCTGGAAAATGACACCAGGAGGGAAAACCAAACACAGAGGAGTCTCTATAGATGACATGACAGCAGACATATTCTTACATCAAAGTTGTAAGGAGGTTACATATTTTTGCAAGATCTGTTAGTATTATAATTTCCCAATCATGTCTCCTCAAGATTAGTTATGGATAACTTATTTCTTTTTTTTCAGGGGCAACTTAAAAAAATGAGAGGTATTTGTCAATGGGAGGGGGTGGGGGGGAAGAAAAATGCATCCAGCATATTGTTTCATTAATTTAAAAGTTAAACTTTCATCTTTGATTAGTCTTTTGTTATATTTCTCTGCAGTTGTTTATATAGAGAGAGTGAATAAAAAATAAATAAGAGCAAATATTCAAAATATCCCTTCCCCAGCATTGCTTTACCAGCTTTAAGACTAGGAAGCACTTCTTGCATTAGTTTCATGCTTGAAAGTAGACAAGTTGTCTTCTTTAGAGCTACTTGTTCAAGCAGCAACTGTTTTTACAATTCCTCCACATAAGATGGATAAAGTAAAAAGTAAGAACATTATAATACATGGTTAAAGCATAGCTTGATTACTTATACTAGCTAGAGAAGAATATATAAAATATTCCACTACTTTTCTGGTGCATCTGCTATCAGACCCACAATATTCAAGAAATACCTCAAAGGTATACATAAGTGTCACCATACTGAATTTACTGATGAAACAAAATGTTTAACTGTCCAGTAAAACCATTTCCTCTTTACAGAACAAGACCCTCAGAATATGTAAGGTCTCTTCAAGCTTGATGTTTTGTAGAGGTGCTGTTCCCAAGAGAACAAGTAGCCTTCAGGATAGCTGAGATGAGCAACAATTGGGTTTATGTTTGCACACCTGATCATAAGAATAGATACGCAAGTACGCTGCATAGGCAAACTCGGTGACACAAGCTTACAGGTTAATAAGCTAAAAATGAAAGAAACAGTTTGAAAGAATGTAACAGTATGTAGCAAGAACTTCAAGGTGCTACACTCTGGCGCCAACTATTAACTGCACAAATAGAGAATAAGGAACAAGCAGTTACATAGCAGTGCTTCAAGCGAGAATACAGGGCTGCAGCGGATCACCAGATGCATGTGAACAAAAATGTGATGCTACTCTTGAAGCATAAATAGCAGAAGCAGATGTAAGCCCAGTATTGCTCTTGCCCAGCACTTCCAAGATCTCAGCTGGAATACCATGACCAGATTTGGGCATCACTAACAAAATAGTGGGAATACAAGGAGGATGATCTATAAAATTTGAAAGAAGAGATATATGTATTTTTTACTATTCTAATCAGAAATTGGTGTCAAGACTGTTTCCCACACTAGACTGAACTGCTGCTATGAAATGCAACAAAAAAGAATGCCCAGGACTGCTATGCTTCAGAATACAACTTTTTTTTTTTTTGTTAATGATAGGCTTTTGACAACATGCTTGGCATTTCAAACATTTAACATAACAGAGCAGTGGAAAAGTCAAATAGCCTAACAATACACCCAGCATTTTGCAAAACACCTGAAAATATCAGTCATTTCATAAAATGTTGTTTCACACTATGATTAATGTATGTGGTAGCATTGCGGTACAAAGTTTGATTGAAATCCTTTGTGCTACATAAAAACACATTCCCATTCTCAGAAAAAAAAAAAAAAGAAAGAAAAAAAGAAAAAAGAAGGATTATAATCAGAAGATAATCAGAGAGTGAACTTGTTACATTAGTAAGATTTGCAAAGATGCTGCTCACATCTATAATGAGGAAATACAGTTGGAGAGAGAAGACTGAGGAGCAGAAATTCTGAAACATCTAGAGCAACTTTTTTTCCTTTTTGTAAACTCTTTGGTTAGACATTGGAACAGGCTGCCCAGGAAAGTGGTGGAGTCACCATAGCTGGTGGTGTTCAAAAAACAGGTAGATGTGGCGCTTCAAGACATGGTCTAGGAGTTAGGGAGACATTCAATGAAGGTTGGACTAGATGATCCTAGAGGTCTTTTCCAAACTAAATAATACTATGATTCTTTAAGTTCTTTCAAACCATCTACATCAACATTAATTGAAATAATTCAAGTATATCTACATGAGTATTGTATCTTCCAAAACTGAAGGTTTCAGTACATGTCATCATGAGTCACAACATGCAACTAACAAGCATAGTTTTGATGGTTGAACAATCCTCTGAATTGTCTTTGAGGGATAGATGGTTCAAAATTTAAAATTTTTGTGTTTTTCTTTTTATGTCCACATTCTCCTCCTGCAAGCCCTTTTATACAAAAGAAAAGCACAATTCACCACATAATTTCTGAATTTTCTTACACTTTTTAGTAGCTAAGGTGAGCAGGTATTTCCACAGCTTTTAAGGAGGCAATTAAGACGAATGATCTGCAATCCCTGCTTGCAGACTGGGTGTAGGCACTTACACAGCTGTTCATGGTTTCATACAGCTACTAGCAGATAGACTAGGAGGGTATGAGTATATATTATTTGAAATTATTTTTAAGATTTTCAAAAACAAATGCAAACCAATCTAGATAATGGAAACACTCCTTTTGTTTTCTTCATCAAACCAATATATTTTCATATTATTCATCCAAACTACACACAGTTGGTGTGTAAAATATGTTGAATATAACTGTGGAACATGTAGATTGCAATAAAAAACATCTTAGGTGTAAACTAACTCAATATTTATCTCATATAATATGCAAATTAAGACAATGTATTCTCATTAACTTCGGCTCCATTTCCTTTAAGCTAAACTAAATCTCCAGCCAGAGCAGAAAGAAAAAGAGTATCTGAAGTTATCTTTGAAGCTAATGAGGGTGTGATTAGCCTCCTGCTTTGTTATGAAGTGGCATGCTCAGGAGAACTTTCCCTGGATGAAGCACAACATAAAAGTACGCAACCCAAAAAAACAAAGACATGCTAAGTATGGTACCATTATGCATAAATAAAATACAAATCAAGAAACAGTAAATTCCAAAGAGCTTCTGAAATTTAAACATGCAATAAAATAGGAAAGCATTTCCTCCAGGCACACTTTTAACAGAAACAGATATGACCTAGACCTTGCTGACAGTCTGGAAACAGCAAGAAGATTTTTTAGGAGATAGTGCATCTTATAAGGTCTAAAATCTATCACTTACTGCAAGCCAGTGCATCTGCTGTATGGAATCTTTGTTAGTATTGACTTGGTTTAGAAGCATTTAGTTTTCCGTTTAGTTTTTGTTTGGTTGTTGGTTTTGGCTTTAAAAAAAAAAAAAACCACCCCAAAAAAACCCCCACACAAAACACCACCACTTCCCCCACCATCCCGCCCCCCAAAAACCTACCACAAAATCCATCATCAGAACTACACTTCTAATGAATGGTTCTGCCCTCTCCCAGCCTCCAAAAATTAATGTGATTTGTTTGCTCTGCTAAAGAGGACAATAATGTTACTTAATAAACCAGTTTTAATCCATTGTTGACCATAATGACTATTTTTTACTAGCAATTTGAATTCTAACGCTCGCGCACACTACCCGTGTTCCGCTGAAGCAATGAGCTATGTGGCTTCCAGCAGCCTTAGGGGACTGAAAGGTAGAAAATGTTGCAATTCAGGATCGTTCATAATTTCCATATGTTGATAAGCACTTCAAGTGACACCAGGATGGTGAATTGAGAGCTCCCAAATGAAAATATGCAGGGAAAGCAAAGGTCATACTACAAAATAAAGAGAAGGAAGTTGCTCACAGAAGTGAAGGGGAACAAAAAGCAGAAGATCCACCTCTGAAACAGCTCCTCCAGAGAGATCTGACTGTATCAACTCTGATAGCAGATGAGCCCCTAACAACTTTAAGTGCTATAGATACAAGCAAGGGCTGTGTAACCACAGAGGCCGAGGCTCCTGCTGCTGGGCTGTGCGAGGGAAGGGCAATCTGCAGGGACAACCTCACAGGGCTGGAGTTCACACCCCCTCACACCACTGCCTTCTCTCCCACCAGCTGAGAAGCTGCAGGGCTGTCAGCCAGGCTTGGCCTAAGAGGCAAGAGACAGGGCTGCTCCACTTCAGAAAATATACAAATCCATCTATTTTAGAAGCCTTAAAAACAGTTTAATGGGGGGAATAGCCAGGTAACACAGTATAGCTATAGCAGTTTGGACCCAGGGTTATGTTTAAGTGTCATGACATACAATGGTGACTATATCAGGTCCACCATCAGCAGTGGATCTACCACCCTCGTGAGAGATGCCGACACACTAGCTGGATCTCTTTTAAAGTTTCAGTACTTAAAAACAGTAATAAACCCTCTCAACTCGTACTGCAACGGCACTAACTGATCTGACCTACTCTAATTCTCAACCCCATGGTGCAGGACATAACCTAGAGCTGCCAACAATGCAGACTAGAGCAGCTTCCTCTGCAGATGGAGAGCACAACGGAACTCAGGGTGAGGCCACCATCACAGACCCTTCTGCTGATGGGCCAACAACATTTCCTTCTGATTATGGCTCTCTTCATCCTGCTCCACATCAGAAACAGCTGTGCAAAAGGGCAAATCAGACAGGGTTTATGTTCTTTGGGAGTTACTTTACCAAGTTCCCACCACCTGCTTTATTATTGTTACTGACAGCATTGGCAGTTCAGGTTTGCTCATCCCTTAGGTCTTCCAGAGTTAGGAAGCTAAGAAAACCTGTCCACAAAAAATGGATTTAGCCAACTTGTTCCATATTGTCCATGCAATAACAATACCTTCTCTACCCTTAGCTGGGAGTAGATATTGCTAGTCTCTTTTACAACCAAGATAAGCTGAGTTCCTCCAGACAAACCTGTTCAAGTCACTCCAATATATACCCAAAGAGGGGCACAAAGGCTTGCAGGGAGCTGATTACTAGCACTCATTGTTTTGTAAGACACTGTCAGAAACACAAAATACCACAAACAAGAAGAACTAAGAAAAATCCATGAACAGCTTTAAATCCAGTAGAGAGTACGAGCATTTTAAAAACTTGACAGTGCTTTTATGGTTTATAAATCCATTTTGTTTTATTTTCCTTCATCCTATTTGTGGCAAACTCATGTACTCCTACTAAAAATTCCTTTCAACTCCAATGTTTTCCCTTTGCAGTATAATCAGGGGGAGGAAAAAAAAAAAAAAAAAATCACTTTTCACATTACTGAAAAGACATCTAGTATGTTTTATAGTCTCCAGCACCTGGGAAAAAACATAACGATTGAGTGGTATGACATTTTGTGAGAACATGAAGGCAATCTCTAAATGAGATTTGAGCTCTTAGGCAGCTTTAGCACATTGATACTAATCTGGATCAGATCTCACTTCCAAGAGTGATATGAATTCAAAGCCTGGGCCATTTTCCAATTAAAACAAGGTAATAGGCTGCTTTATCCAGGTAACTGGAAGATATGCACAGGTCCTGACCCTCCATGTCAACCTTTTTAACCAGAACCTTCCATTTAGATCTGTTTTCTGAATGCAACTACTCCAAGTTCCCAGCTCTTCCTCTCACCCCTATAATCCCCAAGGCCCTCTCAGAAATGCTGCTTTTCCAGCTGATGTCCCCCTTCCCTATCATTCTCTTACAGCTGTGGCTTCTTTCCTGAAGCGTAATAGTAAATTCTGTTATAAGCATCACCACCACAAATTCTTTGCCAGGCACCTTTCTCAGATTTGGGATGCTCACTAATAAAGCCTATTGTTTTACCACCTTCAGACATTGTGGAAGATTTGTTACTGTGCCCGTTTAAGTGTTTCCCCAGAAATCTTCCCTTTCAGGAATACAGTGACTCCAGAAAGTCACCAGAGCCCATCCAGCTGTCCCCCAAGCTGCCCACACAACATGGCCAGGAACCCAGCTCTGTGTTCCTCTGGGCAAGAGCACACTATCTTGCCACCTTTGATCCAGAAATGGATCGCACTTCTCATGTGAGAATGTCACTGTTTTACACCTTGCTTCTGCCTCTGGAAACTCATCAAATGTTAATGCAATCCTTCTCCTGAGAGGAAGCCTAGTCTGTGACCAGGGCACTAGTTTTACTTAACAGCTGTGCATTGGAAGACAAAATCCAGCCACACTAACAGTAGCATATAGAATTGCTATAATGAAAGTAGTCATCTAAATGACATGTTACAGTAGCTTAGAAGCACTGTGAAAATACAGTTGAGTGTCCTGTGCAATGAAGGCAGCACAGAAAAAAAAAACACCAAACAAATCACAAGTTTTCTCAGTTCAGGTTAGTTCAAACAAAAAACGGATTTCTTGAGTGATCCAAAATTTTGAAAGTGGTTTTTGTTCTGATGTCAGAGTAAAAACTGGAAATTTGTATTTTTCAAAAATATCTTGAGTATTTTCTTACATTTTCACAGCATTCAGCTGTATTTGACCTGTGAACTTTGTAGAAGCCACTAGATCAATACAAATTGCACTTCTATTCAAGAAAAGGATCATGAAATAGAAATTTAATAGAGGCACATGTATGAACAACCCAGCACTGTCCTGTTTTCTGCTTACATGGTGCAAGAGTGAGACATTATCAGAAAGGAATATTAGAATGAGCACAAGAAGAACATTTATTTCACTGACTTACATCACATGAAGTTCTACAACATTAAGCAACAAGATGGAAATAGGTGCAAAATATCTAGAACATCTAGATCCTAAACCTACTTAGATATCATCATGCAGGTACTAGACTTCACTGCACTGAAGATGAGCACCACTGCCCAATTCCAGTACTCTTTGAAATCCTGGCTGCACAGGAGGTTTGCTACTGCTCTCATCACTGGATGTGATATTTAACTCAGATTTTTTGCTATCCTTCCAAAGTATTTCCAGGAGCACAACTCCTAATTTACTTTGGATGTGAGGTTTTTTCCAAATATTAAAATAAACACTACTGAGTAGCAACAGCCAGATAGGAAGGTTTCTTTATATAAAAAACCTGGGGGTTTTTAAACATTTTTTGTTGACAGACATGATGAAAATTACCAGTTGATATGCACGCAAGATCGTGTATTTTGGCATCAAGGAAGCCCAAATCAATATGGAAGTATCGAGCATGTCTACACAATCACACTTGTTTGCTTATAAAAATGACAGGTAAACAACTGAGCGCTCCATTTTCCTGCCCTTATGAAAATTACAGAGCTCTCAGAAGACAATATCTCTCTTGAATTCTTTTTATTTAATGCATGATTAGAATATTAGCTTGCAAGAAATAGACCGACCAAACTATTTACCTTTCAACAAGATTTTCCTGTATAATTAACAGAAGTCTCCTATGCCCAGACATCACCCTATTAAATGTGACATGAAATGTAACCAATAAATAATTAAGTCTGATTAGTTATAAATAAAAGATCAACAATATAATATTTTAAGAGCCACACTCAGTCAATTACCAGTATTAACTAGTAATTACTGAAAGCTTAGCATGTTAAAAAAATTAACTAAAAGTGTAAACAAAAAAAAAATCTATTTGGAAAGGGTATAATTAAGGAATTTCTTATATCTTGTGCAATCTGCGTCTTGCATCCCATATATTTCATTCCTATATAAGCATTTGTTTGCTTGGCTAAAATGACTACGCACTGCATATTAAGAATGACATGATTTAAGTGTCAAGTAATTCACATCTCCAAAACACTTGCTCAAAGAATGCATTTTATAGTAGTCAACATTTCTGTATTTAAAAATATTTTTCAATAATGCAAGCAGTTCCTTTCTTATTAATTATTCCTGTCACAATAATACCAATAGCACTGACATGTTTTCCTGAGTAAACACTGTTTGACAGACAGGTTAGAGATATTTTAAATACTCCCTCACTCTTGGTCACAAGGGCACTTCTTACACAAGAGCTGGAAGTCACTGCTTATTATGTGTTTCTAGGCATTCACACTGGCAAGGTTCAGCATCTAGTGTTTCTTTCAGGGAGTCAGAACAAGCGGAGAAACTTGCACTGCTGAGTGCACACACAACAGTTAATGCACTTCATCACAACAGCAACTTGTATTCAGTTGTTCTGGAAAAGAGAGTTCCAGCATCTATTAACTCAGACAGCATAAACACCTGCAAGGTGTCAGGTGGATAAAACCCCATGTACCAAAACATCCATTTTGTTCTGCAAGAAAACTAATGAAAAAATTAAGTGCTTTCAGAATATACTTTTTTAGTCTACTGATAAGATACAACAAAAATGTACCTTTAACTTCTCTGGATATCCAACATTAAGGAACCTTAAACTAAACAAGGCTGGCTGTCTGGATCTGCTTATGATATATTAATACAAAATTACACAAACACACATAATTATCACTGTCTATCCTCCCATATTTCCACAACCAAAGGAAAAAAACCCCAACAAACCAAACAACAGTAACAACCCGCCCTACCCACTCCCCAAAAAAACCCCCAAACCACGATGCAAAAGAGATGCAAACATACAGTACATGGTGTCAAGCATTCTGATAACCCAGTCGGTGGCCTGCCATGTTCCACATCCACATTGCATGGCATAAAAAAATGGTAGGGGCATCAGCCACAAAAAAGGAGAGTTTCAGGTTAGGTGGTCTATGTGCACATGACTTGGGTACTACTTATATTATTTCTGTATAAAAAACCTCAGTTATTTTCAGTAAGAGACTATTTTCTTTCAGTAGTTGAAGTTAATGCAGGACATCAACAATTATACACGCACATAAATGGACACCATGCACTAATAACCTACAACATAACTGAAGTGATTTCAGCTGAATCTAATGCACAATAATCAGTATGCCATGTAATTATCTAAATCACAGTATCAAAATCAATGAAGAAAGAACAGTAAGTTTGGGATAAAATAAACACACACAACACACAAAGCGGGGTTTATCATTCTCTCATCTAAGGTCATGATCTAATTAATTCCATCTTAATGATAAAAAATATTTCCTATAAGAAAAAACTTCTCTGCATAATCAGGTATTAAAATTTGCATTCCTTCTAGCTGACAAAAATTACCTATGAAGGCAGATGGAGTTCCAGCACTGCCATCAATAGTCAACATCCACACTGTTAACTTAAATGTAGTCAACTATTTTGACTTAATTTTATTTATTGATCCTGGTATTCAAAGTTTATGATGCTATGTATAGCATATGTAAAAATACGGTCTTCTTTAGTGCTATTTCTGCAGACAACTGTGAAGCAGAACTAATACATTTAACTGATAAATACATCAAAGGGAGCACGTCTAAAGCAATAAACATCTCCTGTGGTGGTGATGTTTATGCACTACAGGAGACATTTTGCTGGGTATGTATGTCCCTTTGATGTAGTTATCATTATTATAATGAAAGCATTAGTTGATTTTATTGCTTTTTAAACACCACTGTTGTCCACCATAGCTCCATTAAACATAGCTGCATTCATTAACAAAGTGAATGGAGGGGTTTTCATTTAGGTCTGGATGAGTTTAGTGGTAGTATGGCTATCACATCATAAATCCAGCTCTCTTTTTTCCTCATGGCCTCCTTATTCTAAGGTTTCCATTGGGGATCCACAGATTCATGTTTCTGCACAGATTTGTGCACACAAAGAAACTCATTCTGGATTCAAAATTTTTATATCTCCCTGAAAGAATTCCCATAAAGTTTCTATTAACTTCTGTTTATTAAAGCTCACCATAAATACTAACCTAGTAATAGGTTTCTGATTAACCAGAAATAAACAATAAATGTTGCAAAACATCCTCACCACAATAATATATTCAGTAAGCGTGTCCCCAAAAATGCATGCTCACACATAACATTTTATGATCAAATACTTATGCTTAGACTTCTAAAATATCAGTACTATGCTCATGGTCAGGACTTCAGGAATCATACCTTCAGCTTCAAACAAAGTAAATCAAGATCAGCAAAGTACGCTTCTTTCTGTAATTGGTTCCTAAGTTTTTCTTAAAGTCCTGAATGGTAGCTTAAGCAACCTTCTCATTCTGCAAATCAGTTGCATAATGAACACCAGATCCTCTACCCTGAAGGATGCAGATAAATATCAGCACCATACCAGGTTGTTCAGAAACTGAATATTCATCCGTGGAAGTTTAAGAACAAAAGGTTATTGATAAAGCTGCGCTTGACCTGATCTAGTGGTTGTGACAGCTTCCTTTTCAGCAGGAGGCTGGACCAGAGAACTCCAGAGGTCCCTAGTATGACTCTATACTAAAGATGCAGCAGTCATCCAGTACCATCTTTTTTAATGAAAAAAGATTTTCACACATGCAATAATGTAAGCCAGCTACAGAGGATGCTCTAGGAATATCCTGATTCTTTTCAATTGTTTTTTTTTTTCAATAGACATGTGTAACAGTACAGAAAGGCAAACTGCAGAACCAGCACAACATGTAGTAGGAAAATACATAAGCATAGAATTAAGAAAATTCACCTAAATGGATGCCCCGAATGTGTTCTAAAAAAATCTTGTTAAACCATTTATTGGGGAGGTCAACTTTGCAGAGACAACTGCAATTTCAATACAAGTCTACAGACATAAATACAGTAGAGGTAGCATGAGACATTTTTGGCAAAAACATTGTCCATCAGAGAAGTTTGGAAATTACTTTTACCAGGTTAGAAACAAGCTAGAGTTGTAATTAGTACTTAATGTTGGAAATCAATAATCAATTACAGTATGAATGGAATTTACTACCACAGAGTTCTAAACACTTAATATTTCAAGCACTAAACAGAATATTTTTTTTTTTTTAAGAAAAATTAAAACACTCAACAGACAGCATAATTGAATATCCTGAGGTACAGGTCAAAGAGAATTTACAAGCAAGTTCCATAAAATAAATTCATTATTTGGAATAGCAATGCAAATAAATTTGTATGTACAGTAATTTGATCGGAAAAGGTACAAAGAATTCTAAATACTTCCTGATTAGACACTCCATATTAAAGAACCAGAAGGAAGGGTTAATGCACTCCAGGCAATATCCTCAAAGCCTCGCTTCAAGACATTCGATAGATATACTCCTTTTGTGCGTCCCTGAGAAGCTCATCAGGGGTTTCTTATTATGGTCAATTAGGAAAGTGCTGCTCCAGATGGGTAGTTTTTAAGTAAAGTTTGCCAGAAATTCTCTAGACAGCTTCTAACTGCTCTGGAAATGTGAAGAGTGTTAGAAACGCATCAAGTGCCAATATCACATGCTTCCTTGACTCATGCTTTAAACAAACATCATCACCTGATATTTGCCAGAATTTGCCCAGTGCCTAAAATCACCTCTGTTTTCCATTAAGTTACTTCTTGGTGAACATGGAAAACATCTCATGAAACATATGGGAATTTGAAAAGCCTGTTTTATTTAGAAACCTAGATGAATAGGAATTCAGTTACTGAGTCTTCCTTAAAAAAGGATCCAACTATCTGCAACTGCCTGTGATTTGTGTCCTGCAGACAAATGATGCGTTAGAGGAAAAAAGACTAATCCATGCATGCAAGAAAATGCTGCCAGAAGGTAGTGGCTATTCAGTGAATGAAAATACATTGTTGTAAAAGGAAGGTGTCAAAGGCAAATTAAACTGTAAATTAAAGTCAATACAGGACAAAGTCAGCAATGCAGAAGCAAGTAGGTGTTCAGTATGTGCAAGATATATCACTTAAAATTAAAAACAAAAAAAAGTTTGCATAGTTTTGGTCAGGTTCCTAGCCCGCCCAGGTTTTGCAGATAGGTCATAGACTGCCCTCAGGTCTCATGAGATGCAGGAGTTAGATGAATAGGTGGAAGAGAAGTATATGGTCCTAATGATCCCCATAAGAAAATACTGCAGCACTATCCATCATGCTTAGACTGCTGAATCAACATTTGAGGAATTCTAACTCACCAGAGGGCAGGACCTCAGCTATTGCTCAGTAACAAACTCTGCCAAGGCTGTGGGGCATGGAGCCAACGGCAATGTGTGAAGGAGCAAAGGGGAGAGATATAAGTATTGGGCACACTTTGAGCCACGACAGCGTCTCTCACACTTCAATCTGGGATTTAATCCAAGTTATTTAAAAACTTGACAGAAGAATGGGACAGTTCATCTTGTGTGTGATATGCTATATATTTCCCTGCATTGCTCAGTATTGTGAAAAAACACCAACCAATCCCAAACCATGTACGAGAAAGAACGTGAATTTTCTGCTTTAATATTTCAGCCACTTAGTAGGTATTACATATGACCCAAAGAAGAATATCTAGGGTAAAGCTGATTGAGCATTCTCTAGAAAATGAATTCTGTTGGCTGAAGCAACTGGGCTTTTTCTCACCAAAGTGTTTCAGAAGAACACACCGGTTTTTATTACTTCTCTATCAAAAACATTTTCCTGCTCCATACTGGATTTTTCAGGCAAAAATCATGCCAGTGCTACAGGCATTAAATTCAATCCCAGGACTAGGATGAGTCTCAGGGCCTGACTGCTGTAGCCACAGGCAGGCCAGCTTTAAGCACGTCACATCCTCACACTCACAAAAATTCCTGCTGAGAGCTGCACGGCCTTGTGCAATGCTGCATTTTAAAACCCATGGCAGGATGTGGCTGCACAATCAGAGCATACTTGCTGGATCCTTTGTTGTGGTGGTTGTTTTAATACATTAATCTTCTCCAGTCAACTGTGTCTTGCATTATCAAGCTTTCATCAACATATCTCCTGCTTTCTGAATTTTTTTAATACACGGATTAGTGCAGCTGTTGTCTCATCAGACCTCTTGTGTCTTTTTCTGGGACTTTGTAAGGGACCCTGATTAAATACTGTCTCAGCTGCTGTTCTCTTTTGCATTTTTCCTTCCATGTTGCCACTGAATATTAAGAATCTTATTGTTCCATTTTGTAATTATGTTAGCACTTGGGCACTTTAAAGAAAAAAAAGGAACAACAAAGAATATTTTTTACTGAATGTTTCCTCCACTCCCACCAACTCCCTGCTCCTACTTAACTGAAAGCTGTTTGAAAATGCAACACCATGTTTTTAGAAGCCTTAGCAGAGGATGTGGTTCTGGGTCCTCCTCTGCCAACATCTGCTGATCTCATTGTTTTCATAGATTAATGTTCCCTAATTAAGTTGTATATTTTAACAGCGCTTTCATTTAGAAAGAAAAACTGCACACCTTTTGCTGTGATGTCTTTTATGTCTGTAGGTGCAAAAGAAGAAAAGCTTTTGACTGCAAAAAAATTGTAAGACAAAAAGCATTAGAGTTTCCACTGATTAATAAAACCACTGGCCAGGTATATAAAATACAACTTGAAGAAAAGCCATCTAAAAAGCTCTGAAAATTTTCCTATTATATTGCAGTCTTATTATTAACTGAATTGTTGACTTCCAGCTTACACCTGCTAAATACGGTTATCTAGTAAGAGGAAGGTACTGGAGATACATGAAACTCTTTCAAACCTGTTAACTTTTGGGATATGTATGTTTTTCATAATCAGTACTTTGGTAATGAAGTACCCCTCAAAATTCAGCAATTTGAGGCAGTGAAGTTTTAAAAAGCCTCAGAAACACTGCAGTTTACAGATCTTTTTCAGTAGTATCTACAGACTATCTGGATTGTGCTTGAGAACTACATAACAAAACTTCTCTTTTTTTGTAAGTAACTATTCATAGAATGCAGATATTTTAGTTCAATGTCATTACAGAGTGCTTTATAATTATAGGAAAGAAAATTAGAAGACATATTTGTAATACAAACTGCTAACTACTTTCAGCTGGCAACACTATGTCCTTGCATGAAAATTATGCTATTATATTCCATGACTGTGCATGAAATGTAAAGCTTATGGCTCCTATAAGAGACAAAAGGTGGGAAAAAATAAACATAAAAATTATTTGAGCTGCCACAGAAAATAAGACTAACATTTGCTTTCTTTGATCTTTTTGTTCCCCTTTCTATAACAAGATAGAATGCAAAAATTACATTTAGCCTTTGCAGATATTTCTATTTGTGCAACCTCTCTCAAATAGTAGATGATTTCTAGAAAGCCATTTTAATGTGATAAACCTAAGAACAAGAGATTGCAAGAGATCACAAGAGATCATGTAAAGAGGGCTAAAAACAGGGTTCATTTTAATTTCAGGGATCAGAACATGTTAATGCCAATAAGCATTTAACAGTGCATCTGGTCTTACACAGAAATACCAGTTCCACAGAATTCTAGCCAGGTATGTTATCAATTACGTAGGCTTGGAGTTTGAATGGAAAGCAACAAAGATTTTCAATGCTCTAACATGCTCATGGTATAACAACTTACTACTTAATTTCTTCCACCATTGTGGTTAGATTACATCTTCAAACACGTGAGAAATACCTAAACGGATTTTAAATGAAGATGCACACAACCTTAAGAGTAACATTTAGCTTCTCTGTGCAGAAATTACCTGCTCTTTTGATATATACCAAGAGTGTCCCTAGAAGAACTTAGCAGCTACTTTGAGCAAGATGATGATTTATCCACTTGTTCTTATCAGGTTAAAACAAAACAAAACAAAAACAACAAAAACCCCAAACAAACCTTTAACACGTACGATTTGCTTTGGGTATTTCTTCTTTGCACATGACAAACTAGTAATTCTACTTGCAAATGGACAGTGATGTGCCATTATTATGAAATGTGTAAGAGACACCAACAAATCAAGAGGTATTAACTAGGAGAGAAGACGGCAGCTGCAATTTTCTGTGCTATTCCTGTAAACAATGAGCCAAGAACCAAATGCCACTGGAAAATAATTTTATTCACCTCTGTCCCTTACCATAGTCAGCCTCTTAGTACACCTTTCTTTATATTTTCCTTAATTTTCCACTAAATAATTACTCTTCTGGCCATCTATTGCCTTTGATGTCAGAGGGAGTTGTGTTCACAAATTGAAGACAATGTATTGCTCTTCATATCTACAGTTATTTTTTCCAACTGCATAAGAAGGTATTTGCTAGACTTTACTATAAATTCATGGAAAAAAACTTGAAATTTACTATCTTGTCCTAAGATACCTATGAAACATATGATAGTTTTTACAATTCATAAAGTAAAATAAGGATGATATACAGCATTCTGCAATAGCTGATGACAACCAAGGACATCCACAGAACAGAGTTCTTGTACAATAGGCCATAAAAAATGCCACAGGTCATCATTTACAATCCCGCCTTGCAGGTTCTCCCAGGAAGGGAATCAAGCCACCCTAGCATCCATGTGATTGTGGGAGCTGTTCCCGGGAGGAGGGGATTGGTTTTCATCTCAGTAGCTATTAGTTTTTCTGCATCTCACAGCCCAAGAGAACTGGCAGACTTTTCACAAGTCCAGTATTTACTTCCTTTTCCCTCTATGCCTCTAAATACTAACCCAGTTTGGCTAAAACTACAACTAGAGGTGCAGTTTAACAGTTTTCCTGAAATTACCCAAGGAACAATTCATAAACTAGTGTTGTCACAGTACTACTGGTAAATTCAAATTCACTGCTAGGTTCGGGAAAAGGGACCCTATTGAGAAGGAACAATCCAATATACTCCCATACATTTCAGAAGGGTTTTTAAAATTATTGCAACTACTGCCTTCTCAAAGCTGAATTTTTCTTGACATTAAAATCAAGCTCTCACTATTTTCCTGTAGAAATAATTTGTATAAGGGCACACAGACCAATCAACAGCAATTACCTAGATTTTATTAGACCTAAACTATCATAATAGGGCACAGTCATTATTTGTATGATCAGGGGAATACAATCTCTTTTCCTCTTTCCATGATGCTACCTCCAGAGCTGTGCAAACTATAGCTACTGTTGTCTAGGCATTTCTTCCAGCTACCAGGAAAAAGACAGAGACTAATCTGACCAGGAACTGACTTCTGAGTGTCCTCTTCTTCCTACAGAGTGTAGCTGGGAAAGAGTAACAAAGCAACGTTACGTTTTTCAAAGGATTTGAGCATTTGGTTGCCCGTAATGGTAAAAGAAGAGACCTGCAAAGAGTTCCTCCTGCTTTCTGAGGGATTCCACTGGGGCAGGTCTGCTTCATAGGGTAACGTCTGAAGGAACAATTAGTTTGTCAGGCAAGTCACGTTTCACCAGCTGTTCACTAGACAGACTACCTACTGATCATAGGTTGCTTTGGTCAAGCCCTCCCCAATATCTTCAGGATCACACTCTTTCCTCTAAGTAGCTATTTCCAATCTTGTAAAGAAGATTCTACATTTACACTCCTTAAATCCTTTTAAAAAGTTTTACCTAATTTCAAACACACCACAAATCATAAATAACTGACAGTAATTTATAAAGTCAATGGCAAGCCTGTGCCTTGAAGACTAAATTCATTACATGATCTCAATAAGGTTGAGTTTGCAGCATGCAAAACAATGCGAGAAAAACACCCTGCTAAGAAATACAGACAAGTCCTCATCGTATGGGGACAGTGACAGGTGCAGTAGCAGAGGAAGTCACAACCACCAGGAGCTAGAGCTCACTGCCAACTTCACCAAGTGAAGCAACAATTTTTTCTATTCATTGTCTTGTTCAGCTCAAGGAAGGAAAGATCATCCAGAATTTACTTTAACTGAGGCTATCACAGTAGCATCTTACCCATATATATAAAAGGAATTTTCACTGTTACAAGATCAAAAGCCCAGCACTGCCATATTCCAGTCTTACCTTTACTATAGACAAAGTGAGTTACCCAGTATTTCTCCTCTGTTTCTCCATTTGTAAAAAAAAAATAAAATAGTGAAGTAAGTAGCCATCTTCTCTCAAATAAAGTAATGCAAGTGTTAAATAGCTAATATGTTACTAAGCTTTGAAAACAATGTCTGACAATATAATGCTCTCTTTCCTCGACAGATGGCTTAAAAGAAATCTGGGAAGCCTTACCCGTGGAAAAAATTACTAGCCTTAAGAACAATTCATATAACAGATAGCTGAACACATGGCTGCCTTTCAACACTTATGCTTAAACTAGGAATAGGATTCAAAAGCCACCATCCCCTAGAAGCTTTTCTCTTTACAAAGATCCCACATTACATTTCCTTTCTCCCTCTCCTCAAATGCAATCTTGCCATGCTATTTACTGAGCTATTATTTCTTAAGTGACTAAATGAAAACTAACATCTATATTACTTTAAAATTACCGAGTGGTATTTTAACATTTTATAAAGATAAGAATTTACTAATATGAATAAATAGTCTCAAAAAAATAAGGTTGTTATCTGAGTAGATAAACTTTTTTCAACAAAAACCACTGGGCAAAAAAAAATGTAAGAAAATGCCTCTGCTAAATAGTCTCAAAAAATAAACTTTTGCAACTCCTTCAAACTAATATTTAAATGAAAATTAAATACAAATTTAAATAAGATCATGTCACTATTAACAGCAGACAAACACCAAGAAATATTTCTATTTAATCTCTTTTGTTTAACATTAAACAAAATCCTTTTTCAATTTTCAAAACTATAAAACAACAATAGAGTCATAATCTGCCTAAGAATAAAGCATTTGGTCAGGTATTTTCAGTAATCACACCTTACCGTCTTATGTCCTCACCCTTAAATTTTTCCAGTCACTGACCTGTGCCCAGTCACCAGGTATGGTGCAACCTTCCCCATTCCATCTCATGTTCCATACCTCCAATTTATACTTAAATTCCCTTAAAATTACAATTATAAAGCAATTTTATTTGGTATACATAAAACCAATTGCTATCTTTCCCTAACCAGCCTGCTATCTTTGATGGTCATATGAGCGGAAAGAATCTTCTTCAAGTGGTCAGAAAGTGTCCAGCACATGGCAATCATCACTGTAAATAACAATCAGTACCTTAAAGAAACCCACCACTATTCTGGCAAGAAGATCTAAAGACAGTAAATATTGACAGGGGTCAGGGTTGTGCCGGAGGCAGTTCAGTACAATCAGCTGTTAAAATCACAGCTAGTTCCAGCTTCTGACAGCCCCAGCAAGTCTGTCCACACTTCCCCGCCTGCACTTAGTGTGTGAGGACTTCTCATGCCACAGGCTTCTTGCCTGTTTTCCAGCCTTGGTTGAATTTCTGAAGCCCCAGGCTGGTGCAATAGCCTCCCCATGCCAGAGCCTCTGGAGGATCTTGAAGTGCACCTGGTCTCTGTCCACACACCTGCATCAGCAGTGAAGTAAACACCCCTAGTTGACTATGCTGACCTCAGGCCATGCAAGGGAGAGCACCCAACTTCTGTCAGGTAATGTCTGGATCTACCTGCTACACAGCCCAAAAGTCAGTATCACTATAATCATAGTAGGATGGACACTCATCTGAATCCACCATGGGACCGTTGCAATACCCAGCAAGAGGTAAGCACACCACCAAGTCACTCATCCCATGCATTCATCCCAGCGCACCATCGCACCCACAGCCATACAGCCTAAACCTTGCCATGCCAGGGACCACTGCACTAGCATAAACTACAACTTAACTCTTTTCCCAACACCTTCACCTACACACTCCCAAAACATTTACTGCCAGACACACCATTCCGGACTCACACAGCCTTGGATGTCCTGTCCTTGGAAAATCTCAAACTCTGATGTACACTCATCCAGGGCCACCCAAATAGACACAACTCTTACAACTCCAATCTTAAAATACTACTCATTAGTCAAGTATGCTACAGAGGTGGAGACTTAGCCATAGAAAGTCAAAGGGACTTAGTAGTGGTTTTACCCCCAAACAGCATAAGCATTTGGCAAGTGGATGCACTGCTATTTGAAGGGACTTCCAGGCACAAGAGCAGAAGGTTGTTTCTAGTGATAGTGCAGTCAATAAAATAGGTAAATCTGGGGACAGAGTAAACTCATAAGCTTACCAATGCTTTTGATAACACTAGTTTAGAAATAACTGGCCATGTTATTTTTTAGAAATTTAGAAATAACGTTTTTCTTTAGAAATAACTGGTTCCAGAGTACATGGGCAACATATCCACTTAATTATTTACTAAAACAGCATGGTATGACATCCATGTGTTCAGCTTAATGGGTAAGTTGCCATTCCTTTCCTCATTCTGGCCTCAATTCAGTACTACTCCCTACATCTTCCACTAGTCATTTCCAACTGTGGTCTCATTAGGATGAACCTAGCATGCTTGATTTATTTTTATTTACCCTCTCTTATCTCTTTCATTCATGTTTTTGCCTTAATCAAAGTGTTGCTATCATTTGTAGACTCACAAAAAATCTTGAGTATTTAAAGACCACCTAAAGTGGTCTGTAGCTCTGCACATGACAATGACTTGAAAGGCAGAGTATTTTGGAGGGGTGTATCAGTTGCACTGTTCATTAAGCCTTGCTATTTAAATGCTTGTAAGACAAATGAAAACCTTAAATTTCCTTTAGGAAAAGGAATATTAAGGCACAGGATACAAGACCTCCATGAGTGCTTATGTATGTATCTGCCTGGAAAGGAATGAAATGATGATAAAGTATCTTTAGCAGCTGCTTTGCTCCCCCTAGAGCCCCTATGTGCCAGAAAAATAGGAGATTCCTTCTCCACTCTTTGCTGATCCCTAGACAGGACTAACAATAAACCTTGTAGCGGGTGCCGATTATAATAATAAATGGCATGAAATGATGCATATAGTATAGAGAAGACCCATCAGTATTACTGCTATTGGAAACAGTAGTCTTTCTTTCCATGTTGCAAAAGCAATTCCCATGCCTGAGAGTAAAAGCTACCTTACTGCATTAGCTTTCCTTTATCTGTGCTTATTCCCTTCTTTTCCTTTCCTTTCTCCCTGCTCTCCAGCATATAGATATGCACTGTCACGGTCTTCTTTTTCATATCCTAAGTTCCCAAAAGTTTGGTCTGAGCATAATTCATTTCAATTCCCAAGCACTCTCAGCAAGCAGATAACAAGCCAAGGGAGCTACTGCACAGAAGCTGAAGGACAGAAAAACCCTCCATCAAGCCACACTGTACACACAGAACTGAATGACAGTTAAATATGCATTGTAAATAGCTTTTAACCCTCCTGCTATTCTTGCACGGTACGATAAAAATCACCAAGAAATGGGGGGACTGGAAATAACACAGGTAAGTCTACTTTGGGACATCTCTATTACTAAAAGCTATCCCAGCAACATTTTTCTATGATAATCAGTAGCACAAACACCGGTTTGGCCACCATACCATCCCCCTTTGTCTTATCCAAGGCCAAGGTCTCCTTTTCCTGCTTTTTTAGTCATGTAATATTTGACTTGCAGTATTTTTTAGTAGCTAGAGGGCACAAAACAACCTCCTAAACAGAAATATTACAACTGCTGTATGGCTAAATTGTATTAGCACCTGGTTTGTCAAAAGGTGCCAGAAAACACAAAGTTTTTGGTATATAGGGCACCAAGCTCAAGTGCCTCCTCTGTTAGGGCACCTGTAATTTTCTTGCACATTCAGTCTGGTGAAATGGGTAGACACAAGAGGTCCTGATCCCAGCCCAAGGAATAGTGACCTGGAAGGGATAGTAGAGGTAGGGATGGATAGGTCTTTTCCCAAATTTTCTAACAGAAACAACCAATGTATTTAATGTAACAACCTGCCATATTATCATTAGCTTTAGAAGGAAAAAGCAGTGTAAGAGTCACTTATTCTGCATTCTTCTGTGATGGTAATTTATCAGAAAATCATTCATTTTTATTTTGGTATTTCCAAGTGAAAAAGAATAAAAGGTCAACATCACAAAAGAACAATGACATAACGAAAGGAATGACCAGCATCAAAATTGAATCCCTGATTTAATTATGTGAGAGTTATTGAAATGAATCGTCACTTGTTCCCAACACTGCTATTTCTTAAGCTAGCCATGCACAAAAAGAAGGAAAAAACATCATGTGTGTCAGCTTCGGTTGTCCAAGAAACAGGAAACAGACATTAATGCAGGGATTTCTAACAATAAATACCTAATACCAAAGGGAAAGACGGAGGTGTATAAATTCAGAGAATAAACAACCTGCTGCCCTTAGGCTATTCCCCTAACTGCTCCATATTCAGAAAAATACCTCTACCCTCCAATATGTGGATCAAATCAGTAGGAACCCCTCAAGTGTAAAACAGGGCATTCACTGCTAATCTCACTGAGATGGACATGTAACATGACATCACTAATCTGTGGGAGAAACAAAGCAGCCAATGTATTAAGCAACTGAAGTAGTACAGAAATCATTTATTTAGCAGACACTGCCTTCTAATAAACATAAAGCCAAACGGTACTTAATGCATTTAGTGTGACCATTAAAACACAGAGTTGCCTAAGTGTGGTCTGTTGCACAGATTTCACTGCAATTAAAAAATTGTAAATCACTGGCAATGCAGAAGAATACAACTGCTATGCAAAGACAAGGTATCAAATTCTCTTCTACTAGAAATCACATTATATTTGACATTTATGTGACATATTTCATTCCTTAGCCATATCATGAGCCTACAAAAATCTTTCCATTAATTTATTGCTGTATGTCTCCTTTAACATGATGTGCTGGATTAAAATGCCACTATATTTTTTTTCCTCTTTTCCTTAAAGGCCTAATCCCATAATACTTTATAAAGATCTTATTATTTAGAGATTGAGCTCTTTTTCCCCAAACCTTTCATCTTATTGAGTTTGATTAGGGTCATGGGGCCACGCTCATCCCAAGTATAATTCCACTGTAGTCAAAAGAGCTACACCACTGATCATACTAGACCACATAAGCAAACATTTGGTGCCCTACATTTGGCAATACAAAAGGATAATGTAGTATTTATTCTGTTTTCAGTCTGAACCATACTTTGATATATCATTCAAGATGCTAATGGGTCAGCCATTTACAAGAGTAAATACTCCAAATATAACAGGCCACTCAAATTAACACTATTCTTCATTCTTTGTCCAAATGTTCCAACTATTTCAGTAAACACTTTGGACATGATGTGCTGCTTAAGCTTTCAGGATGGAAATTATATCATGCAAGTTAGTTAAACCAAACTCTCTAACACTGAGTTGCTGTCTGCTTAACAGTCAGAATTCACCAGTATTATCTTAAGGATCTTTATCTTCCTACCAACCACACAGTAATTTCACAGTAAATTACCACGAGTCAGAATTGTCTACTTCTGCATGTCCTAACCTCTATTACATGTCATTTGAAACAATATCATCTAAGGACAAAAACCGCTGTAAAAGTTCAACGTTGATTGTTTTTTATCTTCCTGACCAATAAACTCCCAGAGTGCTGTAAATTCTGCCATGTTCAAAAAGTATGCTTTGTACACACAGACTGCACTGAATAATCAAAACCTCTTACTCATTTGCAATGAAAATGGAGAAAAAGGAAGCAGGGATAGGAAAACTATTGAAGTCCTTGGAGCCACACTGTTTCAGAACCGCAAATATTTATACTTTTTTATCTCGTCATATAGAACTTGGACTTTGAGATCTACTCTATTTAACATCCACTTGTAGGAGATTGATGGTCCCCATTCACTTCACATACTCCACGCTCACTGCTTTGTCATTCTGTTAACAAAATAAAAAGGTGCCACAGATAATTAAAAACAAACTCAGTCCCAGCATTCATTAAGGAAGAAAATATTATCTTCTGAAATGCCATCACATATAATAAAGCAGTGTTATCTGTGTGTCCATTTGACAATTATTTCAAATGGGGAAGTCTAGAGGAAGAAATCCACCAAAACACAGTTAAATTAATTGCTGTTTTACAAGGGGAAGCTTAAAAATGCAGTAATTAATTGACCTACTGTTTGAGACAATTTCCCTATTGTTAACAATCACTCTTGCAAAAGATGAAAATGACAGTTCTCTTGCATTTGAAAAAAGGCTTTCCTCTATATATGAACTGTAAAGCAGAAAAACAAAGAATATCCATGGGATGGGATAAATTCCGAGCAAATTTTTGTCTATACAGCTTACTTGTACTAACAGCATTATTTCACATTAGGACAGAGGTTCTCCCAATACCCTGATATTTTTAATATTTAGCCCTAGGCCCAGTTACCTGGGTGGGTAATTTGAAATGGATTGAAAAAGTTATTTTACTGTAGGGGATTCAGAAAAATATATGGGTTTATTCACTATAAGAACATTTTACTTCCTTTTTCATAAATCTGAAACAGATTGTGCAAAGTACCTCGACATACAGTTTATTAACCTGTTCACAATTGCATAGTTTGTTATGCATATAATTCCTGAGAATTTTAATGATTTCTCAAAAAAACCCCAAACAAACAGAAATTGCACACATACTCCAAAGATCTCTAAAGCCTGCAAATACATACAGGCATGCTGTATAAATGCTGCCACTACTGCTTGTACAATATACAAAATTCACAGGCATAGCGTGAACACAAGTCCATTAGGATTTAAAAGGAGAGACACGTGCAGGGCAGTGCTCCACAGAAGGAACCTTGGTCTCACAAGAATAGAATAGGGTCAAATTATGCAAAGAGAACATGCAGAAAGGAACACTGCATTCCTAAATGTCATTATTTCAATCACAATGCAGATTTTGGAAAACAGGACATACACACAGCACACAAGGTATGACGACACTGAAAAATTTATGCAATGGCAAAATGGTGCCCTCTATCTTATTTCTCACCTTCCTGATGATGCCTGACATTTAGTCTGCACTTTTGACTGCCAAGGAATACTGACCCAAAAATTTCAGAAAAGCATCAGTGACTCCAAAGTACCTCTTTCTGAGCTGTTATTGTTCAGTATCAGTTAAGCATAATTTACATTTTCCTCTAGATGCATTACCCAAGCTAATATACACTGAAGTTCATCCACTACTTTTTTTCCTGCTCAGTTCTGTGAGGTTGTCTGGAGTTTCTTGCTATTAACACAGTATTTGATGACTTAAAGGAGTTTAACGTCATCTACAAAATCAGAGATTTTAGTGTCACTTCTATCTCCAGATCATCATCTTGCATAAATTGAAGATAAATCTCTAGCAGCAGAAGACTGACACTTGAAGAACCAAGAAGTATCTTCAAAGTCAAGGACAAGTGATTCTTTTTTTTAAGCCTTTGGTGCATAATCTCAAGAACTTTTTTTTTTAAATGCAGAGATATTATATACCTACTGAATACTTTTTACTGACATCTCCATGAAACACCAGTAGGCAGTAGAAGAGGATTTCCCCCAAGAAAAGTGGACCTTGTACTAAAAGACCAAATTTACTCATTTGCTTAATTTTTTTCTGTAGATAAACTCTTATTAGCCCATCGTACCCCGCTAGCACTCCACCTAAAGCCTATCTTGAAGCTTCAATGTACATTTCAGAAAAAAAATTAGGATTGGAATCAACATGGGTGGAAATTCTGATTTTGAGCCAGCCTTCACAGAAAAGTTTCAAGATACAGGCTTTGCCAAACGCCTCCTACAATTGAAAAAAAGTATGAGAATACTAACATTTGTTTAGTGTTATTTTTCTTACAGTTTATAACCACCTAAAGTTTTCAGATCAAAAGAAGTTCTTAACAAAGAATGCAAATTTCACAGCTTACAGCTGTGAGGAAATACCAAGCGTTCCCAATTTTAGGGAAGTTCCCTAAAAGCTGTGGTTTTTCTCCCTTAAAATGGCCCTGTTTCTATGAACAAGAGGATATACACTGAAAAAATTATCTGTCTCTATGAGGCTTTTCAGAGCTATACTAGTGATTTTTATAGTAACTTGATTTGGTGGTAAAGAAAGATTGACCTGTTAATACCAAATATCATAAAATCCTCTTAAGGCAAATGTAATTTTTTTTTTGGGTAGGTGTTTGGTGCTTTGTTTGCTTTGATTTTAAGTCAACAAACATACCAAAATGAAAAAAAAAACCAAAAACAAACAGGAGTTAGGGCAAATGCCAATACATGAAACTAACGTTTTCATGTTTAAATATTCTGCTATTCATTCCCCCCTTCCACACACAGTACATGTTAAAAAAAAAATTATGTCAGTAGATTTTACTTGAACAGATTTATTAAAATATGTAGATAACAGTTAATGTCTTTCTGGTGGGAAATAGCTGTGGTATATACACTACTGGATCAGATCATTTAATCAAACAAAAAAATCATCAGAAATTGTTCCAGCTAAGGATTAATTGTGCCAACTTAAGTCAGACAAAATATATTTTGGCATTGCTTGTGACAGATGAAAATAAAACAAACACTAGGGATCAGCTTGCAGCTAACAATATGCAAAATTAAAGAATATAAAAATTTAAAACTTTTATGGGACTGCTGATTAGCTTTTGTTCTAAAAACTGCAAAGAAGAGACTTTGCTGTTAATCTTGTTACACATCCACTTTGCAAACAGAAACAAGGATCCTCAAAAAGCCTTCTATTCAAACAAGATAATAGACACTGAATGAATAATGTGTATTAGTGGCCCATGCAAAAATGTTTGTTTGGTTTTTTTTTATTGGACAGAAGTAAAACTGTAAAAACCTCAAATTATCTCTGAAGTCATGCATCACTCTGTAAGCTGATTATAATAAAGTATAAGGCCTATACATTTTTCATTTGAAGGTTAAATTCTCAATTAATTTTTCAGCATGTTGCCATCTCTGCTGAGTGCAGTCGCTAACTGCAGTAAAACAATAGCTTTCACTGTTTGAATTCACATGTTGAATTCAAGACACAGTCAGACATCTAGTAGGCCCAAGAGTAATGAAGCCTAAACCAGAATTATTGCATAAAACCAAAATACAAACATCAGTCTGAATTTTCAGACTTCTATAATTCTGGTAAAGGAGAAAAAACTTGTTATTCTATATTATATAGCTATATATTCTCTATATTATTATATAGCATGTTTACTCCACATTTTGCAGACTCATTTATTTTTTCCATGAAAGCAAAAAACTTCAATAGCTGACATGTAAAAGCTCTTCAAGAACATGCATAAAGAATAAACAGAATGCATGCAGAAACATTTTAAAGTTGAGTACCTGAATGAACTGTGCTGTTAATTAACATAGTCTCCCTGTACTTCAGTGATGTTGGATGCTTGGGGGTTTTGTTTGTTATAAACTTCCTAACTTCACTATATTTAGACTATGTGACTCAGACTCTATTGCTAACTCCCCAGTGTTAATGAGGGAAGACATTCACACTTTTTTTGAAGCTGACGTCCTTATTATCCCCTTATACTGTTTACTCAAATACAGTGATGATGCAAAAAAGAAAATCACAAGAAGAAGAAAAATCAAGGAGATATGAAAACATTAGCAAGACTGCAAGGCAGTAACAGTGGAAAAAAACACCTAAAAACAGTATCATGTGAGATAGGTTTTATGTCCAACCGTGGGTTACGATTTAGGATTTTAAATCACCTAAAGATACAGCTTGCTTTTGCAATCTGCCCGCTTCCCTCTATAGCTATGGAAAGGCTCCTCAATGTCAGACCATTAGTCCTATGACCCTTAAAACATTTCTCTGTTTAAAACTACAAAAAAGAGACTTTCACTCAAGCACAGTTGCAATCAATGGAGAAAACATTAATCACTTGAGAAGTGGTGTTTTGAGACTCATGAAATTGAAATGAATCATAATATGAAAAATGCAATTATTTTTAAGGGCTTTGTTTTGTTAACATTCAGTCACTCAATCTGCTCTCTTTATTTATGTGTTCTTTGAGGGGACAGAGGAGTGTTTCGCTGTTGTTTTGGTGCTCTCTCCATTAGTGGGTCCACCTCCCTCGATGCCACACCACAGGCTGCCTTAGGCACACCTCACCTAAACCGACACACAAAAATGCAGCCTTAGCAACATCATGACAGTGGTCTCGTTCCTTTTGTTGTCTTTCAATCCAGCACCTCAGTTCAATCCCACATACAAATAAACCTGGATTTTCCTGTGGCATGACAGTATGATTATCTGCCCTTCTCTGGGTATTTTTTTGTTTGTTTGAAAAGGCTCTGCTTTCATCAGAGGCCTCCAAAGATGCTCATTCAACCTTGTAGTAAGGAAGGAATTTACTTGCTGACTATTTATAGTGACCTGTTAGCTTGGAAAGGCTTCTTTATCTAATAGGTCTGGATCCTGCAAAGAAGACAATAAATTGGTGTTCAGAGAAATGTGTCAGTGAACCAGTTCACAAGTACAGTTTGGGACAAGAATAAAAGCCAGCTGATTATTCCAATAACTCCTCTTCCATGGCAGAGGCAGCTCTGACGATGTAGAAAATCAAGATGCACACACTGACTTCCTAACTGCTTGGCCAGTCCATCACATGTGACATCAGTCAAATATATTAAAGAGTTTACTTGGATGAATGTGAGGTTATCAGAGCTACAAAAATGTGATCTCCATGATAGACATACTTGAAAACTGTTTTCAGAAATGGATCAAATTTTTACTGATTTTAGGTATGGTAAATAACAGAAAAGTTTTATCCAAAACAAGAAATCAATTATTTTGACTACATTATTGTTTCAGGTTCCAGTAAGTCATGAACAGGTTGGCAAAATGGTGCAAGAAATGTGATAGGTTTTGTCTAGTGCAGAAAATCAGGCTGCAATCAGAAAAGAGAACTTCCGTTTTCTGTTGTGATGGCATTTTCACTTGCAAGAGAAGATGACTACCAGATTGCCTCTCCTCACACAGGACAAAGTCACATGCATCCCCAACAGACCCAGGCTTTAATCTGAGGCAACTGCAAGGCTCTAGGGTCTTTTCTAGGTGGCAAAAGATTTGCCTGCAATTCTTAACATCAGAAGGGATTTCAAGGGACAGAACCAGTCCCCACTCAATTTGAAGGGAGTTTTGCCATGCAAGCAAAGAACAAGTGCTTTGTCCAAAAGTACCTGCAGACAGATCCTACAACACAAATGCATCTCAATAGCTCTTCCAGGAGCAGTCCCATTAATGTATTAGAGACAGTGTGTGAACAATAAACACTGCCTATGTTAAAGGATTACGGCCTATTTGCTAACAAAGAAAAATAGCCCTATCACAAGAAATACATAGACTGCAAATATAGATTGAGCAAATGATGCCCTCAGTTGGATGCACTAAACCCTGCTTTATAGAGCAGCGGTAACAAATCAAACCATACAATAACTTTAGCTTCAGATAGCTAGACACAGGCACTTCTCATCAGAGACCTAAGCTTTCAAAGGATGCTAATTCATCAGACAGCTGTAGTAATTGCCTATTTAAAAAACAAAAAATAAAACAACAACAACAACAACGAAAAACCAAAAAACAAACAACCCTAGAACCAACCAGCCACACAATAACAAACTTTAAACTTCATGGTTTGCACAAGGGAAAACAATAGAGAATACTATGCCAGCTTTACAACCCTCCACTTCAGTTTGCCATCTTGTGCTTGGAGAACAGCATTAAAGACATGGAGTTTGGCTTTTTAAGTCTTAATAGTTAGTTTCCATGGTTTTTTTATTCTGCTCCAGTAGCAAACTTCATTTGCCTTGTGATACAAGAGACATAGCTGGTAACATTTTAGCCATCAATGAGTAATATATATAACCATGATTACAGGCTGTAGGTAGTACTGGGTGTTGCAGAGTGCTTAGGAAGGGTGTGCGCTGGGATCTGTGTATAGAGAACATGCAAGAGGCAAATAAGATTCAAAGTTATTCTGAGTCAGCTGTTTTCACAGTCACTCCACATCCAAAATAGAAAAGAAGTTTAAAAAAAGGACCAAAGGAAATACAGGAAATCTTTTATTCTTGATATCATTACATTAGGCTGTCCACAGACTTAGGATAATCTAAATGCTTCAGGAAGACAAAAGACCTTCAGAATAAGATGCAAAATTGTGGTGATACCATAAAGTCTAGAAACCACTTCACTACCTAGGCCACAGAAGTTGTGGCAAAAGATGAGATATTTGGTTGGTTCTTTTCCCCCTCCCACAATAAAACCTAAAACTGATTGCTTGAAAATAAACTTAACAGGTGGCTTAAATTTTATAGCCAAAAATGGAGACTAACATAAATAATGAGTTCACTAAGTATAGATTGAGAGGAATGTTCCTTCTCATCTAGCATAGAATTTCGGCTCTTGATTACAAATATAAGACACTTTACATTGTAAAAAAATTTAGTAACTTGGTGCTTTTAAAGTTGTCTAACAAAATGCCTTTTAAAACAGTTTATGTACATATAAAGTTCATTTAACTGAAGAACCCACACTCCATACAGAAGGACAACATCAGTGAAAATGTACGCCCTGCTACAAAATTTATCAAAAAAAAAAAAAAAGAAAATTTAAGCTGAACCCTAATACTAATCTTCTCTGTAGAACTTGCCTAATGACTCAAACTCCAGTGTGCCAATTTGAAACTTTTCTCTCTAAATACCTATGATTTAATAGTATAGAAATTTGACTGCAGACTCCAAATAAAGAGCACCTGTTCTGCCATAGCTGTTTTCAACTGATGTTTTTGAATTCCATTAATTTAAATATATTTAGATGTCATTCCTCCAGAAGAGGCAAATTCACACACATGCAGCTATATAAGTATTTTTGGCATACAGATCAAAGAAATCTTATCCCTCATTTTTTACTAAAAGTGACTTTTATATACATATAGATATATAAATTCTTACTCTCCTGTAGCTCTCCTGCAGAACCCTCCATTTTATTCAATGGGTCAGTATACAGAACTCAGAATTTTTTCACTCTCTTGCTGTCAGAACTTACAATGGATTTATAAAAGAACACGTTAAATTGCTGCAAAGCTGCATTTTCTAATTTCATTTACAAATCAAAAAGTCCTACATGCTAAAGAGGCCATAGCTAACGAGAAGCCAAATATGGTCACCAAACTAAACGTTTATCTTTTGCTAATTATTTTCAAATTGTATTTAATGGAAATAATTTCTTTGTTGGCCTATTTTTGTCTCATTAGCAACACATGTAATTTCAATTAGGTTCAATAACTAAGTTCCACCAACCAGGCAATATCTCTCATTTATTCCTTGCAAATATTCTTCCTCCTTTGACAAGTCAAAGCTTTTGTTTTGAGCAAGTTTGTTGGTGACAGGGGAGGGGCTTCAGGTGGAGGATGGTAACAATTGTTTTATTAAACACAGTGATTTGATGAAGCCTGGTGGTGCCAATTCAGTGTACCAGTCATTAAATAAGAAATGCAATCCAGAAAAAGGGAAAATTAAAATTTGCCATGAAGTGCAAATAGAAAAAATCCACAGGGGAAGACATGATGCAAGGGGATCACCAATGAAAGAATATTTGATCATGGTGTGCTTCACTGTGTGAAGGATGCTGTTTCTCAGATAAGCTGCAAACTGAAGTTTAGCAAGATATTTTGCTTTGTAAGTAGATTGAGGGCAATGTGGAACTTGTAGCACAAAACTTCAGCTCAGACTTAAAAAAAGAAAAAAATATCTTTCACTTTTTCCACTTTTCCTCTGCATAATTTACAGTACCTAGCACATAGCTGGGTTGTTCACTGGATTTGTTAATCAAAATCACATTTTGTAAAAATTGCTTTCTGCATGTGAATACAGAAAAGATCAGGTCAGAAGAGAAGGGATGGGCTTCTTTTGTCTGCAAGTTTTTAACCTCAACTATAAACCACAAATAAACATCTCACTGCTTTCTACAGAGCTGTGTGAAGCTCAGTGTTGCTTTGAAATGTGATATTCATCTACATACACATAATAAGAAACAAGCACAGAAAACAGCAACAATATTTAGCTAGTGAGTAGATACATTAGAGTTGGGTTTTTTTAGAGTAATACCTAGCACAACTAGGATTTGATATACCTTTTATCAAAACCACATTCAAATAGGGACTTAGACAGAAAAGTCTATTTGTTTTCTTCCCTTATTACTAGACAGCAGCAGTTTATATATTCTAAAGTCACACTTTCATATTGGAAAACCTAAGACAGATCTGACAGAATCATGTGGTTAAAGTAGGATAATAATTTAAAGAATAATAGCCTATTCACTACTATGGGTGAGTGCACAAAATTTAGGCTAGGACACAAGCCCTGAATGCTATTACAGAAGCCCTGCTTGAAGATACTAAAGACCTAAAGCTTATTTCCACAACCGTTCATTGACTGGGTTCCACAATACATTCAGTTCTGTACAACCCTGCACAAATATATCTAAGCCAAAGTTTACTTTTGAAAGAAAACATCAGAACAAAGAGGCATTTTTTTCTTTGTCTCTTTTGCTTTTCATGATGTAGCCACACAAACATTCAACTACCTTTTTTTTTTAATAAGCATTTACATGGGGGGCAACTTAGTACTGTTAAGAGTCTTCAGAAAGCTCTTGGAACAGACATAGCTTTATGCCTACTTGTATGTAGTTAAATACTGTTCTTAATCTGAGTTGCTGTTTCCAAACTAACCAGGTAAATCTGGGTAACATCTGAATTAATTACATCCTACTTAATGCTTAATCACCAGGCCAACATTCTGCTTTTTTTTCTTGTAGTTTTTATTAATTTTTAATTCTAGTAACTTCCACTGAAGACTATGCTTATCTAAGACCTGGATCATTTGACAAAATAATAGTAAGTAATATTTCATCTTAGCAGCTCCTGAAATTTTTCTAAACATTTTAGGACGAGACATTTGCTTTTTTGATGTTAGTTTCTTTTCTGTAACTTGCAGAAGAAACAGCAGTTTGTGGCCATGCTTGGAAAGCATTAAACAGTATCTTGGTACGTTCAGATACTCAGCCATGTGGAACTTCGACTCATGAGGAAAAGTCAGTTACAAGGCTTTGGCAAAGGGGGGTTATTCTGGAAACACGCCATCCTCTAAATGTAGTCTGATCTCTCCGTATGCATCTTAACAGAAAAGGATATTAGTGGATAATCCTCTGTTTGGGATCCATTCCAAATACACAATATCAAGTAGCTCAAGTTGGTGCAAAACTGTGGCCTTGGGGATTATCTCAAGAGATTTGATTGAAACTCGCTTTTCTAGAGAAACTTCTTAGCACAACAGTCTGGAAATCAAATATAAACCAACCTTATTTTTAACATCTCTCACCTTAAATTTTTCTGTGTTCCTAATAGTCTTGCAATAAAGGGTCTGTGAAGTAGGAATAGTAACCTATACACATGATGTTTAATTTTGCTAATCCTGTTACAGCCCAGAAGTCTGAAAATGCCTTATTTGATGCCACTGTACCTTTGCTGACCTTTTTCAAGCACTGTGTGCCACAGCATATACAGGATTCTAACACATTTCTGAGAGAGGCTGTAAATTCTGGGATTTTTCCACCATGTTTTGTGGAAAGCAATATTCTAGCATAGGTGTGTGGGGGCCTGTGTCTGTGTGGCATCCTTTTTTCTCCTCCTTTCCCTTGTTTCAGCACACTAAAATGTTACTATACAATATTCTACAATGAATTAGTGCATTTTACTACACTTCACAAAGGTAGACATGCCATTTAACAAAGAAATAATTTACCAGTACTTATTAAAATATAACTACATATTGTATCAACAAAACAAGTATGAAAAAACCTCCAAACACCCCTCCAACTCTACCAGGCCCCAAAAAAACAAAACAAAACAAAAAAAACCAAGAAGGAAAAAAAGCAATCTGGAACTTTCTGGATCAAAATCAGTGAGGTCTCTACATATACAACCATGCCAAAACAGGATAGTAACTTAAACTTTGCAGTTCTTCCACACATGCTTTGCTGGTCTCTTCCTTTCAGGAGTAGTTAGCTTCAATAGAAGATTCTACTGACATAACTAATTTCTAAGCACTTTTGTCAAGAATAAACTTGCTCACTTGACCTCAATGATGCCAGAGCTCTGAATGAATACTTGAAAAAAAAAAAAAAAAAAAATTGACTGGCCTTTATCAAGTGATCTGAAATTTGCATATGAACAGAGCTTAAACAGTATCTTTCCCCAACCCATGTCATTAAAATACTAAGCCATTTTTTCCTCTAGTTACAGAATGATAATTATTAATATAACAAACATTCCAACCACAGACACTCTTCAAGATGCCTCTGGGTTGATTCACCCAATATTCTTTTCAGTGAGAATTCTTTTAGTGGAATTCTCCATATGATAGGATTTTTAATTATTCTAATTATGAATTTTATTTCAATTGAATGGCAGCTGAACAAAGTAGGCTTGAGTTTTAGTTATACTTATTAGTTGTAAAAGGTTTAATTCTTATGTCAATAACGCTTAAAACTTTCCCATTAGCTAGTGTTCCTACACTAAACTTCTGAAAAATGTTACGTTTGTAACAATGTCAAATAAATGCATCCTCACACAATTATATACGAAAGTAGTAATTTTCAATGGCATTATTATGTGGAAACATCACACTACTGATCAACAACATTTTAAGAGCTCATTGAAATAATAAAGTGGCTACAGTTATTTCCATTAAAAGGTTTATAAATAATATCTGCTGTTTAGTACATTAAGGGAGCACAACTGTGTAATAATTGAAATGTCAATACATCTTACTTGTCAAAGTTTCTGCTTCTGAAAGTAGGCATCTGGCACACTGTAGGAAGAATGCACAATTCCCACCTCCTCCTCCTGCCACAACATTTGACCTGTGGAGCAAAATAGTGCTTGCCATTCCCATTCAGTTGTCCCTCCAATACTAAATAAAACCATATGTAAGAGGGGGGGGGGGGGGGGGGGGGAA